>VZRE01012315.1:0-23153 GCA_013396775.1 Cephalopterus ornatus | reverse complement strand
TTTGGGAATAAACAATGTAGTATTTCTACAATTAATGACAAACAAAAAAAACAAAACAAAAAACAAAACAATAAAACCAACAGCAACGATTTAAAACCAGGGCTAGTTATTTACAACAACAGATTGAACAACACAGCTCATTATTTACAATAACAGATTACACATTTCTTTAGAAAAAAATATGAAAAAGTAATTATGTTTCAGAATTTCTTAAAACTAATCCACTGGTAGGATTTTGACATATGTGATGAGTGACAGAATGAGATTTTTATAATGGCATCTAGTCAAAATACGGTTTGCATTCTACATTCTTCACCATTTCTTGACAATTAATCATACATTTTTACATGAGTGTTTACTTTTTCTGGAAAACAGGAAGAAGCCTGTGCATATATTGTAAACCCCAGGAACACAGAATTTTTGAGGCTGGAAGAGAGCTGTCTTATTAATTTGTTCAGTTTTCAAGTACCATCACAGTAAAACAGTTTTTCTTACTTTTGAAAATAATTTCTTATATGAACCTGTTTAAACACTATTGGTCCCAGTATCAACCCTTGGACTTTATCACTTGTGACTGGCCTCCAACTGGGGTTAAATTGTCACTAATCAATCACAAGCATTTGAATCTGGCAGTTTAGTCAGTTTTCAGTCCACCTTACTGTTCACCCATGGGGGTGATACTTTATCCTTTGTTCATGAGAGTACTAAGCAAAGCAGTGTTGAAAGACTTGTTAAAGTCAAGGTAAAAAACCTCCACTGTCTTCCATCATTCCCTTAGCTGTTCATCTAAACATAGAAACCTATCAGGTTTTTTAAGGAGGATTTCCTCTTCAGAAGTCCCTGCTGATCATCCCCAGTAACCTTCTTGTCCATTGTGTATTTAGGAGTGGGCTATGAAAAATACTGACCAGCTCACCCAGCACTTGTGGGTGCCCCCCTTCAAGTCCCATAAATGTAAGTGTATGCTATTTCTTTAAATATTCTCTAACCTGCTCCTCCTCTTAGAGTAAGTCTTTCTTGTTCCAGACTTCCCTTCTCATCTCAGGAACCCTGGATTCCCACCGATTGATCTTACAGGGAAAGATCTTACAGGAAAAGAGGCATCAGGGACTTCTTTCATGTCCTTTGTCACCAAGAAGACGTAAAATTGCTGTTTTGCCACAGCTAATAAGCTAATCTTTTTAATAGTAGCACTTCTGGGAAGTATGTAAGATGAAAAAATACATAGGAGGGAAGAAGGGTATCAGAATAATCAAACAACTGTGTTGCAATCAAATGGAGATTTTGCCCTCTTTAAAACACACAGTAATAATTACTATTTTAAATGAAGTTGACCTTGGATTTCCAGTCTAAACTCTTTTTAAAACATTTCCTTCTGTTATATGCTCTTTCTGTTTCACTGAATTTTAAAAATGTAAGTATATTTAGAGGAATTCGGAGCCTAAGTAGGAGAAAATAATAAAATCAGTGCAATATAAAAAACTGGCCTATTTTTGAACAGTCCTCTGAAAATTGCTGACTCTTACAAGAAGAAATCTGACAGAAGAATGGAACTTTTTCAAAAAATCTTATGGTGGAAGTAATTTGCTTGGTTTTGGATGAACTATGACCATTTAAATCACTTGCCGAATTGTGAATGTCTCTCTCCAGAGGAGGAAAGTGCTGCAGATTCACCCATGAATTATATGTGGAAAGTTTGCCTGTTTTAGCAATAACAGGAGCCTGTGAAATCAGTTTGTGGTGTGGCTGGGAAGCAGCAGGAGCAGGTGGTGCTCACTGAGGGGACAAGGAGGAGAGGGCCTGAGCAAGGCCAGCAGGCCAGATCTGGAGGTGATAACCAGGCCCAAATAGAAACCCAGATTATAATGTAGTACCATAGTCATGGAGCAGGTGTGAGGTCAGGCCAGGCACTCAGTGTCCAGGGAGGTGTTGGAGTCGCTTTCCCTTGGGATTTTTAAGATGAGACTGGATGTAGCACTTAATGCCATAGTCTAGTTGACATAGTGGTGTTCAGTCATAGGTAGGAGTTGATCTCAGGGGTCCTTTCCAACCTAATTTATTCCATGATTCTGTGAAATCATTTTAATTTTCAGTCAAAAAAAAGACTTCTTTCCCATAGGAAATGGGTAATAAAATGTGTTGTCAGTCAATGCCTGCCCAGGTGCTTTGTCAAGTTTTATTACTGACTGGAATCAGTAATCAGTTCCACACCAATCCTGTATTACGGAATAGAGATTTTTAAAGATGATTAGGTGCTGGGAGACTTAACCACCTCCATATAACTCCAGAAATATTGTCTTTGTCTTACCAACAATACTTTTTGGATAAACTATTGCTGTCATTATGCATAGTGCAATGTGAGTGAAATCCCAATTGCAATGTGTGACATCTGATTGCAATAGCATATTTGCTGTAATTAAGAACAGAATTTGTTTACAGTGCAAACACTGATAAAATCATAGGGAGATAGAGAAATTTATGTTTATTAGCTGTTCTCTGGCTATTGCTGTAATTTAGATTTTTAATGGAATTCCAGTTTTAAAAACTCCTGTGGAATATGTTCTCTTCCACTTCGCATGAGGTACCTTTTGCTTGTTTCATGTTAACAAATAGCAGAGATTCATTTTTGGCATAAGAACTAACCTGCAAAAATGTTTTCATCTGAATTATTCAGATTGTTTTCCTGCTATAAGAGTATTATTTTTCTTCTTTAGGCTACCACTGCATTTTACAAATCAGGAACAATTAAAACTGTTGTTGCAGTAAGCATCATCTGAATATTCCCAAATAATTTTAATTTAAAAGTTTATTTTAAAATTATCAGATATTTGTGTCAAATAAAGTGAGTGAATGCACGTGGCCTAATGTAATTGGATGTTTTATTAGGTAATTTCTAGAACCATAGGAAAAATTTAGTATGGCCAGGATTGACAACAGAATCACCTGTGAACTGCTGGAAGTATGACATACTGCATTGTGCCCAAAACCAACAGATGGTGATAGGAAGAGTACAGATATTATTTAGTGCCCAGAAAGTTTTGGCTTCACGCTTTTTTGGGAAAGTTAGGTTATGGGCTAACTGGTAAGGACAGTCTATATAAAAGTGATATTTTAAGGAGATGGTAGCAACATCCAAGCAGATCCAAAATATTGTCACATAAATGCGATAAATAGCTGATGCAATCCACACAGCAGTATGCATACTGAACTCTTCACTCTGCTCAAAATCAGAAGACAAATGGACATGTTATTAGTTTAAAGTTGGGACTTAATTTCCAATACGAAAAATGTTTTGTACCACCATAATCAGACATGCTGTAACCTATTGAAGAGAATCTCCTAAAAATATTAGAGGGCTCCTAAAGCATACAAATTAGTGATAGGTCAGTTGCTTTCCTCTCTATAAAAATATTTCCTCTCAGATGTTTCCCTGTGTATCGAGCTGAACTGAAGCAGTGTTGTTGGATTCATAAATTAGTCCAGATGGCATTTGTTCTAAAATTCAGAAAGCTACAAATCTTTCCTCCTTTTACTCCTGCATTTCTACAGGCCTCCGTAGAGAATTGCCAGTCCTTCACAGGCACAATACCAGAAGCAAACACAGAGTAATGTATACAACTTAATGTTTTGTGTCATTTCAAAGATTTAAACAATATAAACTTATTTTTAGGCCTTTTAAACTATAGCACTTCATATCACAGCATAATAGTTCCTTTAATTTCTTATTTTCATACCTACAATTTTTTTTAGAAAAACATTCATATAAGGAAAGACTGACTCTTAGGTTAGGTGAAGTGCAACCACCAACACCTGCATAGGAATTTTCAGCATCAACTTACAGGTATCAAGAGGGAATGTTTTCTTCTCAATAAAATTTTTAAATTAAAAATTATATTAATTTATATGTGGATGAACATAAAAAAGTACAATATCAGTGCAGGTTTTGGCCTGATTTATGGCCTTGACCATCACAGTTTCTAAATCACTGGAAAAGAAGATCGTAAAAGCTGATCTATTGAATCCTAGACAAAACTGATTAGCAATAAGATAAGGCAAAATAAATAGAAGAAGATTCCTTAAAACAAGTATTAAAATTGCACTCTGCTGTCAAGCTGGAAAAATCAAGAAGCCAAACTAAACCAGGTAAAATTACCTTGTGAAAGCATAAGTAGAAAAACCCAGCAGAAGACAACCCCCATCTGAATATCATCAATGAAGATTCAAAATCTTTCAGAAGTAGTTCCTTCAATTTATTTTTTTTTTTACTAAGGGAATTCTATTAGTAAAGGAATCAGAAATCATGTGGCAGTCTATTTCTAAGTAGTGCAGATGATCACCTTTTTGTGTAGCAAGAGCTGTAGGATGAGTTTGTAACAGAAGGTGAGCTTAGCAAAGGCCTATACTGCTAATGCCATTTTGCATACTCTCATCATAAACAAAAACAACCAGAAATCAAGCCAGGAGGATGACTGAGAGAGTTCAGAAAACAGGAGTCAGGTTATGCTAGTCTTAATCAGAAATGTGAAAAGATTAAGCATGGGTCTTTTTGATACTCACCATGTCAGAAAGAAAGGACATTGGAGTTGTACAGAAAGCACAGCTAGAATGAATAAAATCTGGCAGTTTGTAGATTTCAGTGATACCATCCGTGTGTGCGTGTTTAGTATTCTGTTCATAGATAAATATACTGCAGATATCGCCCTCTAGGTAAGTACAGTGATTCAGTCGGCCAGTGGCAGTAGGAGGTGCTCTTTAGCAAGACCTCTCAGCCCAAGCCATTTTCTGTGGTCTGTGGTACTTGCCTCTGTAATGTTTTCAGGTTTTGCATTGTGGATGTTGGAAGTTACATCCTTGCCCATCTTCTTTGGACCAATTTTCCATGCGCTCGTCTGAGGTATATTTGAATCTGCTGATATCTCATCTACAACGTTATTCAAACTAAAGAGCTTAGTTAGATGCTATGGACTTTTTAGTAACTGTTATAAACCAATTCCTTCTATTTTTAATAATTGAACCTTAGTTATTGTAGAATTCAGTGAGTGTCACTCATCTTAGATGCTTTAATGATTTTGTAAACCTTGATCATATACCGTGTCATTTTTTGTCCTAAATGAAGAATTCAGATATTTTCAGTCTCAACTCACAAGGCAGTTGTTTTATCATCTGACAATTTTAGTTTTATTTCTTAAATTTCTAACTGCCCTATGTCCTTCTTGAGATGCAGAGATCAGACCTGCACAGAGCACTTAAAATGTTGGTGCAGTAAGGTCTCCTATAGAGCAAAATTGTGAGCTCTGTCTTGTTCTCCATATCCTTCCCAATGACACACAGTATTTTCTGGGCTTTTTTATCTGCTGCTGAACAGGAAGCTGTGTGTTTCAGATGTATGTCAACATATAGTGACATGACAATAACCTGTGTACATTTATTTCAGGTAGGTTTTTAAGAAAACATTGGGAAGGTAATATTGCACATGTGTTGGAATTGTCAGGTTTCTAGATTTAGAATCACTGTCAGATACTTTAAACTGGAGTATTGGAAAGTATTACATTACAATTATGTTCTGACTCTTTCTATTACATTGCACCAGTTTTTCATGACCTTAAATCTTACTTACTGAGTATACTGTTCTAAAAATGTTCAGAGATTATAATAGTCTACCAAAAAAAAAAAAGTTACCCATGTATCTTTAATCTGGATATTATGTCCTTACATATTTTCAGTTAATTCATTAGTTTCACCTGGATAGAGTCATACCAAATGTTTTTACAACTGAGTGCTCAACCATGGTGGCCTACTTTTAGTGATGATTGTTACTTGGTATGCTATGTGTTTTAACTCCTCTGAAAGGGAACCTCATTGCTAATAACAGTGTTGTACAAATAAAGTTCTACAAATACTATACAACTATAGCTTAATTACCTTACTTTCTTACTTTCACCTACCAGCTAATTTAAAATCTATATCAGGTTTCCCATCTACACTTTAAAACTTTTTCAGTTTGGCTCCCTGTGGTTTTTTTTAGGTACCTAATTTTTATTAAGATTCTTTCTCTTTAACAAATTTCAAAACTACTGTTAATCTTCATCCAAAATTATGTATGCTCTTCCTTGTTCTTTACTGGCTTATTACCCTGTCATCAACTGATTCATCTTCAGTATTTATCACTGTTCCTCGTACCTGTGTAGCATCAGAAGGAAATTTAATGGTTCTTCAGACAATTCCGGTAATTTTTTGCTCTAAATTTGATCTAATCTATAAGCCTGAATTTAGTGACTACCTCTATGACAACAACTTGCAGATCAGCTTCTCTTCTCTGCTCCCTTCTTTTCTAATCAAAAACCTCTTTTTTTTTTTTTCTCTTTCTCTATTCCTTGACTGGCACTGATAGTACTACCATCCAGCCTATCACTCAAATATATAATGTGGTTGCGACATTCCGCTTCAATTTCTAAATTTTCAAATCTGGAATCTACTCAAAAATCTGATGCTTTTATGAGTATAAAACTTAAAATGTGGGCATTATGGACATTTCTCTCCCAAGTAGCCATAAAGCTAAAACTCTCCTCCACACTTTTATCATATCATGCTTTGGTTTTTGCAGCACCCTCTTCTGTGGCTCTGCTTATATAAGTCAGAATTTTACTACAAGAAGCAAATCCTTAGCTTTCTTTTTTCATCCTGTAATCTACACTAATTTAAGAATTACCTGCTTCTTCTAAGTTTTCAGCACCAAAATCTGTAATTCCCATTTTCCCTTTCCATTTGTCCATGAACCATCATTTTTGTGGACTCTCACTTGACTCAGTTCCTATCATCCCCTACTTCTAGCATACCTCTGCTTTCTTCCAGGTTCAAATGCATTCCTTGGAAATATGCTTAGTGCAAAAAGCCATTCAATTAACCCATTCTAACAATGCCTTGTTATGAAAACCATAACATTGCTGGACAGCAGCTGAAACTTCTACAGCACTACCGCAATACAAGCAATATTTGTAACAACAACATCGTTTGAAAGAATTTTCTGAAGACTGGTTTTGTAAAAATGAGCATTTTCCTCTGCTATAAATACATATATTAATTTTACTTTCTAATAATTGTCTGTTTTGAGAAAAAAAAAGTTGAGTTTTTTTCTCTTTAGTTGACTGTTATTTATGTAAATGCACCACTCCTGTTTCACTTGGCACATTAAGTCCCACTTCAAGTTAATATGCTACACTGACATAGCTGAGGGAAAAATCAAAGAGTTTAGCAACACCTGAATATTTATTAATTCAGGATTGCAGCCCCCGTAATATGGTGCCTTGTTTGGCTTCCTGTCCCTCACTCAATTCGAAGAGCATGACACTATTGATACTTCTGTCTTGACTTTGAAGCATTTGCAAGGGGAAGAATGTGTTTAATTACACCTCTCAGGCACTGTGATGTAGCACAAAGAATCTAACTGTATTCGTACAGCCGTGCAGTTAAAAATACGTGTGAAGCAAGTAAAAAAACAAGAGCTTTAAAAAGAAATCCATGCAGCCTAGAAGCAAGTGTCTGAAAATGTGACGGTACAAAATAAAATAACCTTGCACTATGTGCTAGTTTCCAGTCATTTGTATCTCAGCCTACAGGAAGACCTCAGAAAAAGTCATATACTTTTTTATGTTTCAGGAAAATTTTTAGCTCATGACTTAGACATATAAGATGCTTCTTATGTTACTGAACACTAGGATTTATACACTGTCATATATATATTTGTGTAGTGTAGGGGCAGGGGTGGTTTTCATTTTCAGTCTAGGCTGAGAATGGTTAAGAAAGAGCCTAATTATTTCTTTCATGTGTACGCGAACCTTTCAAATGAAACCTTTGCATGTATCTTCTAACTTTACTGTTGGCAGTATCATTTACCTCTCATTTTTTTGTGAAACAGAGAATGTTGGGTTATGTTCAATTCTGATTCTGCAAGGCTGCATACCTGCTTGCCACTAGAGGTTCTTCTCTCCTCTGGAAAATAGGATTGCAACATTCCTATCTAGCTAGGTGTTTCTAATCTGCTAAACAATTCACTTGTAGAGAATGTGGAATCCTTGCAGTGTACTGGCAAGCTGGTCAGAAACCTTTTGCTTTCCCTTGAAAATTCTCTCTAAGTATCCTGAACAGGGCATTCCTTTGTTATCTTCAGTCAACACAGAAGTCCAGTTTGATTATTCTTTGCATTACAGCACTGCAAACATGACCCAGTTTACGGGGATCTGAAGTCCAGTTTCTAGCTTTGTTTTATGATGAGCCTTTTGTCTGGCATAAGAGCAATTTGAATGTTTTATATGTTTCAGACTTGTGACTATTCCAGAAGTTAACCAATTGGCTTAAGACTAAAATCTCATAAAACAGCTTAAAGATGCAATTTTTTGAGATTATTTTCAAAGACTAGAAAAGTATTCCAGCTCCTATATATCTTTGCTGGATGATAGTGTAACGTTAAGGAGCCTAGAAATCTGACGTCTGTAGTATGTAAGAATATAAGAATCTGCAAAATAGCTTTGAATTAAGATTTAAGAGTCTTGACAATCTAACAGGAAAAGAAACAGCCTACTTGGTCTTATGCAATTACCCTCTCAATTGGTGAGTTTTGCTCTAATGGAAATCCAATCTGATATGGAAGTTGTGAGATGTTATCTAGCCTTGACTTGTTTGATCACATCTCTCTGTGGTAGTTCAACCATCGCTGGTTGTTTTTACTAGATCTTGGAATAAAACCCACCAGATGAATCCTTAGAGGGACCTACACCATCTGGTACTTGGAACAGGGATTTTTTTATTTAGCCCTGATATAACATGTGTACAGAGTTTAGAGTTACATGTTAGAGATTATGTAAGCATTCTTATCGCCCCTTTTTGAAGACATAGAATGAAAGAGGGAAATATTCTAATGTGTTCCCATTTCTTCTGATGATAGCTTGAACTCTTGAAATGTTTCCACAGTCTTCTAAGCCCCAAATCTTCCAATTCTCAAGTGTTTTAAAAGTACAAATTAATTACCAGAACTAATAGTTTTCTGGGTGATTATTCAGAGTAATGCACAGTTCCCTTACAGCTACTCAAGCCTGGCTTTTGAAGTGAATAAAACCCATGGGTTTTATTTTATATCTTCTTCCTCTCCCAGATCCCTAGCATGGGATAAGACTGATATCATGGCTGTTGTGAGTTGTAATAAAGATTATATGGCTTTCCTTCTGAATTGCCTGGTGAGTGCTATCTAAAGAGCAGGGTGATTGAGCACATTGAATAGAGAACAGAGAACAGCAGACCTCATGAAAGGTTAAATCTTTTAAGGAAAAGGTTTCTAGGTCACTGATTTGATTCCACATTAAGACAATTTTTTTTCTTTTGAGGAAATACAATTTATAAAGAATTCTTCATGCACACAGCAACATCACTTTAGTAATCTGGATGCCTGATTAATATTTGTATGCTATTCTTCTCTGTTAATTCTCACATTTACATAAAAGTTCTGAAAAAAATATGACAGTTGATTCTTTGTCTTTGACTTGTGATAAATTGTTCTCATGAGGGAAGAAGGTATAAGCAGCTTTTAAAAACAAGAAATTGTTATTTTCTTTTTTGTTTTCATACAGGTATTGAACATACATACATAATATGTTCATGACAGCATGGTAATTTACCCCAGGACAAAATCTTATAAACTTTCTTGATAATAAGAAATGGAAATAATATTGAGGAAAAATAGGAAGGTTGAAGGCTTTTTTTTTTTTGTATTTGGTTTAATCAATCTTGTCTAAACACTGCTGCTGATAACACACACATTGACATATCCCTCTTAGTTTCAGCCCGCAACTACAGGAGGAGGCCTAGATAGCACAGCTTCACTGTCATTGAGCTGAGAGCAGAGTACTTTCATCTAGGTTGCAAACAGCAGATGTTCATGCATCAGACCTGGAGAATTTTGTCTCTCTTCATAATGACGTGTTTTATTGCTGTAATTTTGGAGGGTAGAAATCTGGCCAACTATGTGGATGAGTTGGAGAGAACTAAAGCACATTTTTGCAAATTAGGGATTATGGTAATTTCTGACAGCTCCCTTAATGAAAAAGTAGAGGTTATTTAGAACCAAGTGAATTGCTGAACTATTCAATCCTGACTAGTTTAATGAGACAGTTTAGATAAAGCTTCCCCCAGCTGAAAACTTTTCTTCAGCCCCTCAGCTTTTTCACCATGTGAGAGCATCATCCTCTGAGGAATAGCTTTTTACAAGACTTTTAATAAATGACCAAGAGATATCTTTTTCAAGCAGATGATATTTTAACCCCTGAATATATGCCAAAGCTATCTGAAAGGGACTGTTTCAGAGCCGGTCCAACCAGCTGTTGATAACTAGCTATAACAGAGTTTGTTGTTACTGTGCAAGAGTAGAGTCTCTTATCTCTCCAGGATTAGAGACCACATGTTGCAAGTATTGTAGCTTTACTGATGATGATACTAATCTGATCCTATGGTGTGATGAATCTGTGGCTTCTGTACCATTCTCCAAGTACATGCAGATGCTATTTGTAGAGAATGTACAGAATTATGTGTATTTCTCCCAAGATTTCTTTCTCTCTGAAGATTTAGGATGCTATAGTTACATAACGATTGTCACTTTCCAAGTCTACCTCCCTGGCTTGTTTCTTTCCATGTTAGGATGGTGTCCTGATTTCAGCCTAGATCAGTGGTAGGGGCATGGCTAAGACCCTAATGTTTTTCAATACCACCTCACGTCATTGCCAGGCGTGGGGGGAAGGGACTCTCTCTCCTTTCCAAGAAAAAGGGTGGTTTCTTCTGGGGGAAGAAAGTGTGGCTGGCAAAATAGTCAGTATTGTCGTGGACTTTCTGTGTAAATCTTTTACTTGTTTTATACCTTCTGTTATTAATATTGCTGCTGTTACTGCTCATTTTATTATCTCATTGCTGTTTCCAATAAATTGTTACTATTTCAACCAAAACTATTTGTGTTTTGTGCTTCCAGCTGGAGGAGGAGGGGAAGCAAGTGCCAGCAGAGTTTCGGTGGGAGTACTTATTTAGGGAATATCATTCCTAAACCACAACAGCCTTTACTAGTGATTGTGGAGACTCATTTTACAGACAGAGAAGAAGATCTCTACAACAAATTTAAGACAGAAATCGTGTAGTTATAATTATAAAATGTTTTATTATTTGTTCATATATAATTGGTTTAATCTTTATTAATGTTAACACTCCTTATATTGTTATAATCCCTCCCAGTTACTATATTTGTCCTGTATTACCACCCCTACCCCAAATTTGAAAAATTCCTCCCTTTTTTCCTCCCATCCTTCCCAAGTTTGTAAACCTGTGCCTCCCCTTACTACCATGTTAGGCAAGCTCCACTTTCCTTCCAGACCCTTCTACGACAGACCCTATAAAACAGGCTGTCGCCGTTTTAATAAAGTTTACTCCTCACCACCTCTGGTGCTGCGTGTATGTGTGATTTCCTCCACCGCTGCGTCACAGCATCCAGAGTTCAGTTAATGCCGCAATCTGCCAGCGAGCCGCGGCTACTCCTCGCTGCTCTGCCTGGAGTGGACCTGCCTTTTCACTCCCACGGGTTGCGACAAGTGACTAATGTGGGGCTCGAAACCACAACCCTGGGATTAAGAGTCCCATGCTCTACTGACTGAGCAGGCTGTTGGGTTGAGGTAAGAACAATTTACTGGAAACAGCAAAGAGATAAGAAAACAAACAGTATTACTATATTAATAATAGAACTTATAAGACAAAAAACAATTTACATGGAAAGTCTACAACAATACTAACCATTTTGCCCACTGCGCCTTCTTGCCCTGCAAGGAATGCCCTTCTTCTTGGAAGTGAGAGTTCCTTTCCCCCTCCCTGACAGTGACGTGAGCAGACATTTGACAACATTAGGGTACTGGCCATACCCCCTCCTGCTGATCTGGGCTGAAACTAGGATAGTCAGTTGTTGCCCTGCTTTCTCAAATGGCCTCTGTTTGCATTTCTTTCTTTCTTTTTTAAAATCAGAGCCCAGAATATAAGCCATTTAATTTTCACAGCTGGGATCTTCAAGTCACTATTTATCAGAAAGGAAGGATGGCACTGAATCATAGAATCATAGAACAACAGAATTATCTGGTTGGAAGAGACCTTAAAGGCCATCTAATTCCAGCCCCTAGAGAAGCACTGAACTATTTCTGAAATTCTAATTCCTCCTTATTTTTAATCTGAATAATTTCATTCAGAAATAGGGATAAAGTTTTGCTTCTGGAACTGGTTGTATCCAAATGGATGTTCAGAACACTCACAGTAAACATTATGCATAGATATGTGTTTAAGTTATTGGCTAAATACGCAGAATAAGTGCTTCTTGCTTATCGAGGGAAATTTAATATATAATTATTTGGTTTTGTGACACTATTGCTCTAAACCAAACAAACCATTGAAATTGTTGTAGCTATTATTTCAAACAAAGGAAATCAAATACACACAGTAAAATTTCTGTCACTGTGCAATTAGAACAGGAGCATCTACTCATTAAAGATTCAACTTTATTAATACAGTAATCCAGGCTTTATCATGCAAATACATCCATGGCACACAGAACTGCAGTATATCATATATGTAAATTTATTTTTCCATCAAAGTTGTTTCTTTCAGAATATTATTTCAGAATGTCTCAGAATTATCATTTGATGGGCTGATTTTTATTTCCTACTGTTAATGATGTGTTTATGAAGGGAGGGTGAACTCACAGTGTTTTTGCCAAGACTTGCCAAACATATTTTATTTGTTTCTGGATTTCTGGTTTTGAGCTTTGGAAAGTGGATGTGGAAAAGTATCTATACATATTTTCTCCTCTTTCTTAGCAAATGCTGTGAAATAATCCTACCTGTGTTCACTTTTCCAAAACACCAATACAGAAACTCCTGCTCTTTGTAGAAGTGGTACACTGATGTTTTACAGTTATTGTGCCTGCTCCACAAAATAACTAACAGTATTTGAAGTTGTGCAGCAATAAACTGAAATGGAAGTTTTAAATTTTTTCAAACTGTCTGTGTAATATTGGCATAGTGGCCTTTCTTTGGTCCCTGAACTGAAGTGAAATTCACTGAAACAAAGTAGGAAACACTCAAGATACTGTGATTACCATATTTGCTTGATATGATAATAATTGACTGGATTTTAAAATATCTTAACAACAGTGACTAAAATTTTAATTCAAAATAAAATCTATTACTTCTGTTAAATGAATGTCAAAAATTAGTAACGTGTGAACTGTGGCACACAAAAAGAAGCCCCCAATAAATTAAGGTCAGTCTAATAGGTGCTTTCACAACATAGATCCATAAAAAAATGACAGGTAAGAATAACATAAAACTAATAAGATTTCTTGCTTTGGTTTTCTTTTTAAATAGTAAGATACTGAATGAGTGACAAGTTTACAAATTTCATCAGGAAACCAAACCCATGATTATTTTGATCCTTAAAATATGGTATCTCCCACATTTGAGGTTTTAAGTCGAAGAACCTGATACAGACAAAACAGGTGTCAAAAAAGTAGTACTAAGCTAAAAGGTAAGGCAATGTTCTGAGTTCACATACGTGGAGCCAGTGAGCAGGCACTGGTAATTAGCTGCTTCAGAGAATCAGGGACCACTGTGAACACCACAACCACGACCTGCAGCAAGCATATATAGCACACATGGTCCCCTCAATATTTTCCTCTCTTCATTTCTTTAAGTAACATTTGACTGCAGATACATGTGGCCAGACTACAGGGTAAGAAAAAGAGTGCAAACAAAATGACACATTTCAAAAATTCAAATAATAAGAATGAATCAATTCAGATTCTTACAGCTGAGGATGACTTAAAAGTGTTTATTATTGTAATAATTTCAATATTAAAAAAAGGAAAAAAAAAGTTAGTCGGGGTTACTGAAATACATTGTCCAGTTTCTTAAATTACACCAACGTTAAATACTTCCAATCCCAATGGACACTCTAAAAGAATTTATTAGATTTGAATTCTAAGAGCATCTTCTAAATTTCATGATCAGAATGATTGTTGAAGATTATGCAAGGTAATGGATTTATAGCAATGAAGACATACTTGGAGAAATTGGGAGAAAAAAAAAGATTTTTTTTTTTATCCTTTAATGTCTGTGAGGTTACCATCAGAACACTGTAAAATACAGAAATACTTTTGTAGATGTTATAGTAGAAATTCATTCCTTTCAAACTTAAACAGGAAATGCAGAAACAGAGGCCAATGTGGTTATAGAATTTAAAAAGTTAGTATAAGCAATAAGCAGAAGACTTAAGTCACACCAATCTGGAAAGGGAAAACACTGGGAGTCATAAAAGGAGGGAAAGGAGGGAAAACCTGTTAAAGGAGAGAAAACCAAAAGAAAGGAGTGAATGCAGAATTATAGGGGATATTTCAACCACTTATAAAGATTTATTTGAATAAAGTATACTTACAGTGAGCACCAGGAAAGTAAAATAAGCAGGGAACTAAAAAAATTAACTTGCAAAATAGCTATGGAAAATCCAGCAGAACACACTAAGAAATGTCAGATTTCTTATTCCCATTTTGTTTCGCAAGTGAGAGGATAAAACAAGTAGACATGAAAAACATGTATCTAAAATTAGGATTGTTTGATCATAGAACAGAATATCCTGAGCAGCAAGATACCCAGAAGGATAATGGAAGTACAACTCCTGGCCTTGTGAAGGACAGCCACAACAGGCAAAATATGTGCCTGAGAGCTTTGCCCAAAAGCTTCTTGAACTCTGTCAGGCCTGGTGCTGTGACCACTTCTCTGGGGAGCCTGTTTCAGTGCCCAACCACTCTCTGAGTGAAGAACCATTTCCTAATACCCCATCTAAACCTTCTGTGACACAGCTTCAGGCCATTTCCTCAGGTTCTGTAACTGGTAACCACAGCGAAGAAATCAGTGCCTGCCCCTCCTCTTACCCTAAGGAGGAAATTGTGGACTGCAATGAGGTCTCCCCTCAGTCTCCTCTTCTCCAGGCTGAACACACCAAGTGACCTCAGCTTTCTTAGGGAGATTACTCCAATTCTGAATACCTTGCTTTTCAGAAGCTATGCCCAGTATCATTATGTGTTTTCCAGACTTAATCTTCCCTCATTTTCAGTTTTCAAGTTTTTCCGGTATGACTATGGCACTACACCCTGAATATTCTCCTAATTTGATTGAATTGGTGGTTTACTCCTAGATGGTTCGCTTTCAAATCCCAGAAGATGGAAGTTGACTTTTCTCCTTTCCCTAATGACTTCCATGACCAATGATATTTGTTTATGTACCTTTCACATGCACCTTTCAGGCTATGTATGTCTAAGAGATAGTATAATGTGGTTTGGAAAAACTTCGTGTATTGGAAACATTTTTATAGAAAGCAAACAGTGTGTTTAACTGACAAAAAGTTGTTACAGATAACTGAGTTTTGGATTAGGAAAGGTTATCATGTCATTTATAATTCCGTGCAGAACACCAAGATTTTCACATTGTTTCATAAAAGTTCCATGTAGTTTCATAAAATCATATTTTACTGAAGATATTACTTTTTGGAGTAACTATCAAACTAGTACAACTTTTATTTTCACGATCTGGATAGTCTGATGACATTAAATACAAATAATTTATTCAATAAAGTTATCTGATTGATAAGGAATCTATATCTTCTTAGACCCCTCAAAGATATCATCTCAAGTGGTGACCATTTGATATACAGAACAGAAGAATTACATTTAACTGCCAGAAATATCTTTTTTGCTTCTCATAGAGCTATTTAAAAGATTTTTGTACTAGGACAAGAAGGCATTGATACATCTTAAAATACTTCAAACTATTTTTTTCTTTCTTGTATTCCCGTGCTTGATCCCAAGGCTTAGCAAAGGTTGGTTTACATGCATTTTGAAAAGCCTAACAATGGGATTGTGTCTTGTCATAAAAAAAAAAAGACTTCATGTTCAGTGAGTGGCCTGAAAACACAGGCTCCGGGGGTACAGATGAAGCTTACAAGGCAAGAACCAGGAGTGCAGGTCTGTGCCCTGGACAAGAATTCTTCACTATAAATTTCTTTCTCCTTTACAGCCCAGAAGGGACATTAATAACATGTGGTGAATATAGTAGGATGTGGGCACTCGCATGGTCTAATGAGTATATACTGTAAATCTTTGACTGGTTTTGTATAGGATTCACAGAACAGGAGGCTTACTCGAAATCTGACTTGAAATGTTTAAAAGGAAAAATTACCTTTCTGGCCCCAATTCCTGTTCCATTTGCAGTAGCTTATACCATATGGCAGTGCAAAGCAGGTGTCTTGAGTGTACACTTGCAGCATGTTGACTTCTGCAAGGTTAAAAGTGACATGTGAAAGGATGGAACTCAATTTATTAGATTACAGCTGTTCAGATGTCTGCTTAAAGCAGTTGACAATAAAGTGGGTTTCTTGTGATGAAGATTCCTGTGACTTCTGCCAGGGATTGAATGAAAAAAGTTAGTTCCTTCTAATATTATATGCTAAAGTGAGCAAACCACTATAATTCTGTTGCTAACTGATACAAGTGCAGATGGCTTTCTATATCTTTGATTCCCTCGTTTCCTGTGTTCAGAACTGTTGGGTCTGGGATAAACATCTACTGTGCTATGGTAAATACAGCATGTGCATAGCTACACTTAAATCAAGGCAGAATATATTCAGAATACGTTAGAAAAAAGGGACCCAATTCAAGCAATTTGCCTTTCTGCTGAAAGATGTATGTTGTGTCTTAGAGTGCAGGAACTTTGATAATGCCACTACATGTTTTCACTGACAGGATATAGAAAAGTGCATTCTCAGTCTTGAGTCATACTCTGTACGGTTGAACTGGAGCAATCTGTCACTAACAACTGAGATATCATCTCTTTCTTCGAATATCTTTTCTTTGAATATCTTCACTGCCATGTAAAAAAAATTCCGCATTTGACCTGTAGGAAACTAGCACAATGCCTTTCATCATCTCTTTCTCTTTATCAGCCTTTGACTATCCCTAAAATCATGTACATTAGGGCAAATTAGGGAAATCCTCTGTCCTAAATGGTCAATTACTAACCATTTGGCAGTGATTTCATGTAATATTAGGGAAATAGTCATAACAGGCTTTTGAATTTTTTTTTTTTCTCCAAGATGTGATTCAGTGTTGTTCTGTTAGAAATACTATTTTCAACCAAGACCATATTTTGCACTACTAAAAAAATCATTCATCGGAGATATTCTGATGCTCTGTGGAAGGCAGTACCAGATGCTTTCTCTAATAGAATATTGCAGTTTACATAAAAGCTTCATCAGCCTATTGGTGGGGATAACATTATTTACCTTGTAAGAATTTGTTAGTTTTATCTAATCCATCAAACAAACATTTGTATTCTACATTGTGCTGCTTGCAGTATCTCAGACATGTAACTGAAATATATCATACAAGTGAAGAAAACAGGTGCTGGATCTGATTCATAACCCTGATAAATCTTTTTTCAAACATTGCAGAGCTACAATATTTCATATTTTCATAGCACTTTCCATTCTGTGGGATCCAAAGTCTTAAATTTCCCATCCAGGAAGGCAAAAAACACAAGCTAAATGAAGAATAAGAGGTGAAATTTCCTGTAAAGCAGTTTCCTTTTAGTCTGGAGAAGGCTGATTACCTCTCTGCATATGTATGGAAAAAAAAAAGGACAATGGATGATCACCTAATTACCATTTTTATTATTTTAAACGTAAAGTTTCACGAGTCATGGTGTCAGTGGAGTCTGGATCATTATGTGTTGAAAGGTACCCTTTCCTGCAAAATATTGCTCAATTTGGAAAGAGGATCTTTTTAAAAATATTTTTCATAAGAAAACAAAATCTGATTTACTTTTACGCTTTTTTTTTTTTCTGCTTTCTGTTAATATGTCAAAAGATATCAATCACCTCTGGAAGTTTAGAAAAAATTTTTTAAATTTCATTCTGCACCAAACAATTGTATCTCATTGCAGTGTCTCTGGAAGATTTGATTCTGGGTAGCTGTAGGTGTGTGTAAAAAACTTCTTTATTCTAAATCTGCCCTCTTCATTTATTTACCCTCTTCTCTCTAGAAACAAAATAGTTAACTAAAAGTATACACAAGCAAGGACTAGTCCACTACCAAACATCTTCTCTGAGGTCTTCACTTTTCTGCAGAATATTTATTGGAACTAAGATTAATTTGCCACCTTAGGTTTTCCTTTACTAAGATGCTAAGTTGTTTTTTAGCTCACCACAGATGATCATAGAGCACAATCTTAGGGAGGCGGTAGTCCTTCATCCTGGAGACGTGCCCTGCCCAACGCAGCTGCATTCGCAGTAACATGGCCTCAATACTCATAACCCCTGCCTGTTCAAGAACAGACGTATTGGTCGCATAATCTCTCCAGTGGATGTTTAGGATTGTACGGAGGCAGCGTTGATGGAAGCGTTCTAAGAGTCGTAAGTGGTGGCGGTAAATGACCCAAGATTCAGAACCATTATGAACCAGCCACTGGCTGCCGCAAGAGAGGAGCCCCGAAGAAGAGATATAAGGACTCCCTGAAACAACATCTCAGCCTTGGCCATATCGATCACCATCACTGGTCTGCTCTGGCCTCCAATCGGGAGGCCTGGAGACACACTATTCACAGTGCTGCAATATCTTTTGAAAATACACGNTTTGAAAATACACGCAGGATCACTCTTGAGGAGAAAAGGCAACGCAGAAAGAACCGTGTCCTTTCAGTACCACCTGGGGAGCCATTCTGCTGTGCCTTTTGCAACCGGACGTGTCTATCTCGCATTGGCCTTTTTAGCCATCAGCGCGCTTGTAGCAAGTGTGGGTAGAGTCCTTCACAAATCTTCGTTCGCGAAGCCTAGCCATGATGATGATGATGATGATGACAGATGATCATAATGAATTGAGCTTGTTCTGTTCCCACGATCAGTCAGAAGTGATTTGCAGCTTATCATCCATTTCAGCAACAGGTGCCTAAGCACTCTTTTCTAAAAGCAGAATCTCATGGCTAAAAGCCAATGGTATAGTCAATTATTAAAAAAACCCCAAAAAACAAAAAACAACAAATCACAAAAAAAAAAAAAAAAACCCCACAAACAAACAAAAAAAAAAGAGAGACTTCAGAGACAATTCTGAAGAGATACAGAAACCCAGTCCATGGCCTATCTCTGCAATTTCAAGACTTTGAAACCTTTCTTTTTTCCAAAGAAACCCCACTCAAAATGTTATAAGGAAAAGTCCCTCACTGACTATTTTAAATTACTATTATTCTGCTTTAAGATATGTTTCCTTCTATATTACAGGTTTAATAGCATGTAATAATAAAGGAACAGGATATCTGATTACTCATTGAACATGTAATTGCACAATCACTTAAAAATATTCTATTTGAGGTGGATAAAATCTATCCACAGCTTTAAGCATTTTCCTCTGAGGTCTTTGTCAAAATTAGAAAAAATTCTGTTTATTGATGTTAATTTATTACTAATCTAGACAAACATATGGAGTGCTAGTACCACATCATGTTTCATCTCCTTTTAACAACCCTGAATCTCAAAGAGAGCATATTACACAAGAAGAAAGGACCAGCATACTTCATATCAGTGAAGTTTCCTCTCTGTTTAATGGACCTGGAATTTATTGCATGGCTGGAGCTTACCCAGCTTATATGCAATGACAGCATGCTAATATATTGTCTCTTACGTCAGCATCAAGTAAAAAAGTATCAGACTTAGAAAGATTAAAAATTTTCCTGCCAAGCCAATCTGTGCTTATGATTCTGAGTGGATAGGATAGCCAGTTTATTCTCTAACTGTTCCTTATTACTGCAGCTATTCACTAATTCTACCAGACTACCTGCTGAGTAATCATTACTGTCATCCCAAAGATTCACAAGCTTGAAATGCACATTGAGCTGTGTATAAATACTTCCTCAAAAAAAGTTCATCTATTCAACTAACTCCACTTCTTGGAACACTGGCAGCAAGATGGGAAGATGTTTTAAGAAAAGTAACAATGGGAGACAGATTATACGACGTGCTGATACACAACCCCCCTGATTTTTCTTCTTCATCTTATAAATTCCCTACTACTCAGGCTCAAGAATAAATAACCACTGATTTTCACTTGACATCATCTCTCCCCTAACAGACTGCTGCTGTTTGCCTTTTTCATACTCAAGAATTGAACAGGAGTTGTGTGTTTGCTACTTCAAAACAGAAACAGAGAAACAAATACTTCATTTGGAGTCAGATAGACTCCTTAACGATGAAAAAAAATGGGCATTCTCTTAAAAGGACAGCTGCTTTTGGGAACACAAGAACTTGAACTTTATCCTGAAAATTGCTGTTGGTTTTGGGTGGTTTGGATTTTTTATTTTATGTTGTAAATATTTTTCTCCTGAGCCTTTTTCTTTTAGATCAGATTTAATTGTACCACTTCTCTCCATCACTTAAATTCTAATATAACTCCTTCTTTCTCCAGAGACCATAAAACTAAAAGTAAAGTTCAGAAGATTTCTTAATGGAATTTAGACCAAAGGGAAGAAGAAAGGCAGGAAGAGTACAACAGTCTTTCCTTAGCACAGAACTGTTTAATCTAAAGACTGTGCTGATGGAAAAAAAGCCATACTACAGACATGATAACTGTAATTTCTGTTTGAATGAAGACATATGTAACTAAGACAGAGACAAGAGCTCTCTATTTCACTCCATCTGTGATTCAAACTCACTACTGATACTGAGGACTATGCAAAAAACCTTCACTTTTTAAATTCAGTATCTACAGCTGACAGCTTCAGTTTCTGATAAAAAAGGAGGGGAAAGAGACTGATGACGATATTGGCTGTACTACTCCACTTTTTTTTTTCCTGTTTCATTTAAAGTTTGTGGATTTTACTAATAACTCCTACCTATGGCTACAGATTGTTGATTTTTCTATATTATTTTGTATTCTCACACTCCTGGGGAAAAACAAATCAAATCAAAATATGGATCACAATAAGCATTTTTATGACACAGAAAAGCTGCAAAATCTAAAGTTAAGAGGGTAAACTTAAGCTATACAAAGTTTCAAAACATAAATTTCCACCATTTAGGCATAAAGGAAACAAGTTGTATTTGAATGGGAATTTTCTCTTAATTTTTACTCTGTCTAAGAAAGCTTTTTTTTTTTTTTTCCCATTTACAGGGGAAGAAAGGAAAATGTGTCTAGCAGTAAAGCATGGAGATTTTCATTCCTATGATAACCAGGTTTTTGCTTTCTCCCAATTCTTGATCTGTCTACCTGACTAATTAGTGTGACACTAAAGAGGTCTGAAGACAAATGGATTGTGAACTTACTTCAAAGATACTAAAATTGGAAGGGGGAAAGGGGACAGAATCTACTTCTGATTTCTGGTACTAAAGGAAGAGTTCAAGAAAACAACAGAGCAATTCTTGGCTTTGAATTGTCTTGAGTTGCACAGTACTTCATAATAAAACTTCCAATGGGAAGAAATTTCCATTTCTCATTAATCTCTAGCATTCATTTACTTACTGAGATTCTGAAAGATAATTATGTCGCTAACTTTAATGTCCTGCAATATCAGTTAGTTTTTTCAGTGAATTTGATTATCTCATGAGACTTAATATCTAAATATCTTTTAAAACTGCCCCAGTAATACATGCTATTATTCCTTGATGTTTAAAATGCTTTGAGGTACATCTCTTATTTGTATGCATGTTCAGCATATGATTAAACTTCTATATTATGTAGATTGTATTAGATTCATGAGGAACACAAAGCTCTGTGAAAACAAACACAATAATTTTGTATGTGATGCAGCTGATGTGACAGCATGTTTGAAGAGATTACTCTTGACAGAAGAAAATAATAATGGCCTGGAAAGGTGGGAACTCTGGCTGCTGAAAGATTAGCTACTGAAAGGTATCCACTCAGTCTGTGTAAGAGCAAGGCAAATATGAATGTATTTTTCTTGTTCATTAGTTGAGTCAAATTCTATTAATATTCTAGAGCTACTTCAAAAGGGGAGTGACCAATATAATGGAAAATGTAAATCACAGAATCATTTAGGTTGGAAAAAACTTCCAAGATCATCAAGTCCAACCAATCATCACCTTGTCAACTACACTATGGCACTAAATGCCATACCTAGTTCTTTCTTGAACACCTCCAGAGATGGTAACTCCACCATCACCACCCTGGGCAAGTCTATTTCCATTTCCATGAAGAAATTCCTCTTGATGTAAAACCTGATCCTCCCCTGGCATAGCTTGAGGCTGTCTCCTATCACCACTTGCCTAGGAGAAGAGGTCAACCCTCACCTTCCTACAACCTCCTTTCAGGCAGTTGTAGAGAGTGATAAGGTCTCCCCTCAGCCTTCTTTTAGCCTGGATAAGCTAAACATCCCAGCTCTATCAGTCACTCCTCATCTGACTGAATCTCTGGAGCCTTCACCAGCTGTTGCCCTTCTGTGGACATGCTCCAGCTCCTCAATGTCTGTCCTGAATTGAGGGGTCCAGAATTGGGCACAGGACTCAAGATATGGCCTCACCAGTGGTGAGTACAGAGGAACAACCACTGCCCTGGTCCTGCTGGCCACACAATTTTTGGTATAACTCAGGATGCCATTGGCCTTCTTGGCCATCTAGGGACGCTACTGGCTAATGTCTAGCTGGTTGTCGACCAGCACCCCCAGGTTCTTTTCTACTGGGCAGCTTTCCAGCCACTTTTCCCCCAACCTGCAATGCTACATGGGGTTGTTGAGACTGAAATTTTGGACCTGCCATTTTGCCTTGTTGAACCCCATACCTTTGGCCTCAGCCCATCAGTCCAGTCCATCCAGAACCCTCTTCAAAGCCTTCCCACTCTCCAGCAGATTAACACTCTCACCCAACTTAGTGTTGCCTGCAAACTTAGTGAGGATACACTTCATAACCTTGTCAAGATCATAAATAAAGACCTCAAACTGGATTGGGCCAAATACTGATCCCTGGGGAACACCACTTGTGACCAGCAACCATCTGGATGCATCACCCTTCACCACCACTCTCTGGGTCCAACCATC
>VZRE01012314.1:0-129178 GCA_013396775.1 Cephalopterus ornatus | reverse complement strand
TAGTGGATCAAGGGTTGGACTTGATGATCTCAGAAGTCCCTTCCAACCCGTATGATTCTATGATTCTATGATACACCATTCTGAGTATAGGTGATGCAGGTTAATTCAGGAAGGTGTAAGAAGCTGCAAGGAGAGAAAGAAAGGAAGGTCTTGTATTGCATTAAGACCAGGTGTTTCACATCTGCAGGTTTGCATATCACCTTCAACAAGCTACTAAATCTCCCATTTCTTTCATCTTCCTCCAGACCAACCATCCTGCCACGTGGACATCACAGAAATATAGAATGGTTTGGGTTGGAAGGGACCTTAAATATTGTCTAGAGATGCTGGAATAGATCCAGCTCCTCAAGCAATGCAGGAGGCAACTATCACCTTGGAAAAAAAAATTTGAAATTATTCAGTTCTTTCATTGAAAGCTTATTTTTAATCCCTGTTTCTATCTCAGTATGTCATGTCATTCGCTTTTTTTCCCCTCATCATCTCTCTGTGTTTATTATCTGGATGTCATGCTTTGCACTGAACTGGTAAGTGAAAAGGCTGCGTTTGATGGTCCTTCCCAGATGTGTGTGTTCGTCTGCAGCTGATGAAGTTTTTTCAGGAAAACTATTTCCTCTCATTCATGCTCTCTCACAATAAGCTGCAATGTCAGTTTCCAGCTCTCAGTCTTTAGGAAAAGTAGTATCTCTTTGAATTTCTGATGGCTGTCAGCCTTGGGAAGACGCTGAGAAGAAGAACGTCGGGAAGTCAGCGAGGGAATCATTTAAGGGTATTGAAAATGAGAGACGGGCGAGTGTCAGGAAGTAATTTGTTTTCTCAAAGCATAATAAACCTGCAGGATAAACTTTCATCTCCAGTGATCACAGCGAGGCGATGGTGATATTTAGGAATAGACAAGCAGATTTCAGTGTAACAGAGTCTTGCTGGAAGAGCTAAATAAAAAGAAGTACTCGGCATGACCATCGAGGCCAAGGGACAGGCCAGATCTTCACTGAGCTGCAAAGGCAGCAGGAGCTTTGGCAGGTGCAAGTGGACTTAAAACTGACTCTTTATTGTGAGAGATTCAGTTCATTTTTCTGCTCTGCAAAAGGCTGAACTCTTAAAAGAGGCCTCCATGTACCACAAAAGGCCTCCATGTACATTTCCAGGGCTTCTATTAAGAAGTTTCAGGGGACAGACCAATTCCTCAGCCCTGCAGTGTTTCCTCTGAATCATGTTAGGCTTGATGAACTTTGCTGAATTCAAGACAGGGTTTCCATGGAAACTTTTCTGCTTTTTTTTATTTTCTTTTTTCCTTTTTTCATCACTGTGCTGCTGAGGTACAGAGCTCTGAGGCAAATCAGCCGTGTGGTTTAACCAAGGACTCTTTTCCTAGAATCATAGAATGGTTTTGGTTAGAAGGAACCTTCAAAGACCATCAAGTTCCATGGGCAGGGATGCCACCCACTATCCCAGGTTGCTCCAATCCCCATCCAACCTGGCCTTGAACGTTCCAGGGATGGGGCAGCCACAGCATCTCTGGGCAACCTGTGCCAGGGCCTCACCATCCTCACAGGGAAGAATTCCTTCCTAATATCTAATCTAAACCCATACTCTGTCAGTTTAAAATTGCTGCCCCTTTTCCTGTCTTTACAGGCCTTGGTAAAAAAGTGTCTCTATCAAAAACTCTTTTCCGTCAGGGTCTCCAGCTCTCTCATGGCTGCTCTTGAGATGGAGAAACAAACTTGAGCTGTTGCAAAGTATTGGGATTATATTTTTACTGAGTGTAGGTATAGGAGTCATGTGTTTTCACTTTGGAAACAAAGTGAAAAATTAGATCACCTTTGATTCCATAAGCTTTAATGAGATGTCTAAAAATTCCCTCAGGGCATTCAGGACATACAATGATGTTCTGCTCTCATCCAAGTTTCCACAAGGTTGCTTTTCCCAAGCAGTGTTTTTCCAGCTCACTTTTATCAGTACTGAGCTTTCCAAAGGAAAAAAAAGAATGATTATGGGTCAACATCTGTCAATATGTACTTATTCTACGTACTTTTTAAAAAATAAAAATCCCACTTTTAAAAGGCTACATTTGTTTTACTCATCAACAATCGGCTTCTCACTTTTTAGCTGGAGTGTTCTGGGTTAGGGAGGTTACTGCTGACTGACATCTTCACGGGGCGGAATTACTGATTTAGGGATGAAAGAGAGAAGAAAAGGGATTCTGAGGACTCTTTCTTCTACCTGAGAGATCACTCCATGGGATGGAGCGAGGGGTGGAGGAAATGAGCAAATCAAAGGGAAAACAGTTT
Organism: Cephalopterus ornatus; assembly: GCA_013396775.1. NCBI lineage: Eukaryota > Metazoa > Chordata > Aves > Passeriformes > Cotingidae > Cephalopterus > Cephalopterus ornatus. The sequence continues at coordinate 126,890 of VZRE01012314.1, read as the reverse complement.
TCTGACAGGGCCAGCGAGTGTTTGCAGAGCACTGTCTGATGTAGTTGTCCCATCTGAATAAAGAGCCCTTGATGTCACCCACCAGGCTTTAGGGACCCTCCATAGCAGCCTGATGGGGACACTGAGTCTCTGCCTTTGTGAAATGAACCACGAGGCAGTGGCAAAGTTGCCTGTGGGACTAAATCCATCGAGCAGCAATTTTGCTGGGAATTTCAGCTGAAAGGATAACCTGTGAGGAAAATGATTACAACACACAAGCAGAATCTAATTGAGTCCCAGGGTCTGTACAGAGCAAAAACCAAAATTCCACAGTGGAAATTTATTTTAATTCCTCCCTATATAAAGTTTTTCATTCCATCTCTGGATCTTTCGTTTGGCAAAAAAATTATAAGAATCTTTCCTTTTGAATCTACAGAGCAAAAAAACCTCAAAATTTGCAGGGACAGAACACATCCGAAAAAACAAGATGACATTTTTGTATCAAAGATAATGATTAGATTGAGGTGTCTAATCTGATACAGTGCAAGTCAGTGAAGACGGCCCCAAATATTTCTGTGCTTGATTCTCCTCATCTTCACTGAGAGAATAAAGAGCTAATATCGCATTTTACTCATTGGTTAGTAATGTGCTCCAAAGTCTATTAGATTATAAAATTTATATCTCAGTATTTTAACATAAATTTGTTTTTTCCCCTTCAACTTTTAGATATTTCCTAGTTTCAATAGGAATTGTGTCTACTTCGGATCTCTTTCCACTATTGTACAAAACTCTGTTCAATTAGATTTGTAAAGAAATGGTGAGGATGAGATCAGATTCATCTCCTTGGTTCATCCAGTCTAACTTGGGTTTCTCTCTAAGGAGCATAGTCATCCAAGGATTCTTCACGAGTCAGTGAAAGCAAATATTTCCAGTGGACAATAGTGTCTGTCTGCTACCCCAATTATGAGCCAACCTGGCCTCTGTTTGTTGGGATAAATTCAGGATATACTTTCAAGGACCAACGGTGTTAAATGATGTGTTATTCCATGTGGAAAATGTAATCAGATTGTGTGAATTACTCCCAAAATCATGGCATTTCATTTGCCATGTCATTCATATGCTCCACTGGAAACTGAATGGCAACACCCTAATTCTTAATTGCAAATTTAAAACCAAAAATGAACCCACGAGTCTTTCTTGAACCACTCTGCCTGCAAGTAGCAACGCCAGTGACTGGCCGGGGAATGATGATTATTCTATCGATATTCATTATAAATGAATGTTGGAAAGTTTCTTGATATCTTCTGATAAAGAAGGGGGCACATTTTCTGAAATAAAAATGGCATACAGACTTAGTTCATTTTGTTATTGGAGATATTACACTCAGTAGCATAGAGGAACACTATTGAAGGAAGTGATATTTGTGAAAACAGAATTTATTTTTCCACTGAGGCTGCCACATATTACCTCTTAATCCAATTTACTGTTAAGACCCACAAACCATTCGTCTGGCAAAGCTAAAATGCTGTTGTGTGTCAGTGGGATGGAAGGAGAAGCAAAAAGTGGGGTCAAGAAATATTCGAGTTTCACAGCTGGATGCTTTGGACTGTGAGGCCACGGTTCAAGCAGCAAATGAACGCTGTGCTATTACTAACTTGGGAAAAGCAGCATAATCATGTCACCATAGTCTGCGCTCTTTCGGTCTAAAATGATTGCCATAATATATTTAAGAAATGTAACAACGCCAATAAAAGGCACATTTGCATCTCTGCAGAGTCTTACATCAACTTACACTATCGCTCACCCACTGGCCCTCCCTGCACAGTCATCACACTTAGCGTCTGTTTTGACCCATTTGGAGCTGCAGGTCAGAACTATTTCAGGTCTGAAGTGTTTCATGACTGTGTCATAACTCACTTTGGGAGTTAAAGAATGAAGGGAACACTGTGAGGGCGGAGAGGCCCTGGCACAGGTTGCCCAGAGAAGTTGTGGATGCCCCATCCCTGGAAGTGTTCAAGGCCAGGTTGGATGAGGCTTTGAGCAACCTGGGATAGCGGAAGGTGTCCCTGCCCAAGGCAGGGCGTTGGAACGAGATGATCTTTAAGGTCCCTTCCAACTCTAACAAGTCTATGATTCCATATGATTCCACAGCATGATGCAAAGAAAGACTATATATATATATATTTCTAAAGAATTATATATAAACCACAAAGTTCTAGTGTGATTAAGAAAATTGGTATGAATGCTACAGATACATTAGACTTTGTGTTTCTGAAGATTTCAATTTTTTTTAATACAGTGTCCAAAAAGTAACAGCAAAAAGGAAAAAGAAAGGGACTAAAACCTGTCATCTGACTCACACTGACGTCAGAGCCATTTTCCCAAGAGGGTAGAGCTCACCACAAGGCCAAAAGCCAGCTGAAGGCTTAGCATCACTTCAAATCCCTCCAGAAAATGAAATTTCACTGATGGGTAAGTCTCGGAGCAGGCTTTTACGCAGTGGGGATTTTCACAAATGTGGAGGTTTTATTCTTTTGTGCTTTCTCGGTGACCTTTGACTAAATGCGTCTTTTCTGCAGCAATCAAGCCACATCAGGAATAAAACAGGGAAGATAAAAAGCACCTTGAGAACATTTGTTTTTATTGCAAGGTGTCCCATTCCCTGCCATCCTGGGGAAATGAAGCCTGCGAGGGATAGCCGTAGAAACAGCACTTTATTGAATTGGCTCTTCCCGCTCCCATTTCATAACAATGAGGTATGAAACACAAATTTTAACACCTAGACAATTCCTTTTGGCACAAATACACAGCTTTAAAAATTAATAAAAAGCCATATAAATTATAAAAGTGATTTACCAAGCACAATAAATTTTGTCATCTGTCACTTCTATGCTTGCATACCTGCTCTCTCTCTCTCATTGACTTGTATGCTTTCTATATGCTAAATACCCTCATGAACCTACAATAGACTTCACAGGCTTTGACAGCCACAGAGTTTTGTTAAATTATTTTCTTTTTTCCTACTTTTTTTTGGTAGTTGTTTAGGGAAATAATTCAACTCTCAGTTTTATTCTGCCTTCATTTACAGACACCTGCAGTCAGTCACCTTGGATACTTGTCTTTTTCATTATTTATCATCAGATGTGTGGAGATGTTTAATGCCACAGGCAGAGATGGGTTCTCATTTGCCTTTTGCACACACAAAATAAAATTTCTTGGTTCTGTTTTCTATGAATACTGTAAATTTGAAGTGAGATTGAACTCCTGTATGATAAAATTCATCTTTATATAGCCTGTAATATTCTTCAGTCTCAATACAATGAATTTCTAAATGGTTTGAGCTTAAATTTTTGCAAATGGCTGCCACTCCTTTTTTTTTCTTTTCTTTTTTTNTTTGTTTTTTTTTTTTTTTTTTTTTTTTGCATTTATTTTAGTTTTATGAGAAGAGGAATTGAGGGTGTTAATATTCCATGGAGAGCTACTTTTCTTTCCCATTATTGTAGCTAAGCGGTTTTGATGCCAGAAACTGTTCTCACTGCTAGCAGAAACTATGGTAGACTTTACTAAGGAAATGTTATGTTTTTTTAAATGAAAAATAACTTCTAAAAAAGCATCAGGTAAGCTTAGAAAAAGTAATTCCCCCTGCCACAAAACACTGTGATCTAGAAATAAAAATTATATAAATTTTAAAAATTACAGAAACCCCAACAGAGGATGCATTTATGCATATTACCTCACCCTAAGTTGTATCTAATATTACTGAAACTAGGCAAGTGAGCTCTTTTTTAGAGAACAATTTAGAAACAGCAGCAGCCTTTCTGCTACCACCTGTTAGGGATTTCTCTGTCAGCCCTGGCTGATGTCTCAGTGTCACCGCACAGGAACCTGTTATCCAAGAGGGTAAAGTCCCATATTGAGCAAAGGTGCAGCAAGTCCTCTTTGATGAAAATCTCATATCAAAGGCAGAAAACTAGTGGAAAAGCACTGGTAAGTGACAGGCTGATCGATTTCCTGAACTCTGGAACTCTGAAAGCAGCCTGGAAATGTTTCACAACTGTTGGATGACCCGGGGGACTTCCGTGAATTAATGGGGGTTTTTCCCAAGATCGTGGGTTTCAGTGGCATGGAAAGCATTGGTGACACTGGGGACTCCAGGCTGTGCTTGGAGTTGTCATCTGCTTCTATCCTTGGAGACATTTTTTCAAGCTAAGATACTGGACAGGTGGCTTAACAGCAGGACTTACATGGGTGTATTCCTCTTGTCCCTTCTGAGCCTGTCCTGCAGTCTGCTGTCCCTCCACACTGCTCAGCGCCCCGGCATGTGAAGGTGAGGTACACCTGAATTCCAGAGATACATCTGAATTCCAGCCAAATCCTTCTATTGTGTTTAGGTACCTGAAAGAAAATGTAAGCTCATGGAATCATAGAATAGTTTAGGTTGGAAGATACCCTAGAGATCATCTAATTCCAGCTCCCCTGCCATGGGGCCCATCCAATCTGGCCTTGAATATTTCCAGGGATGAGGCACCCACAACTTCTCTGGCCAACCTGTGCCAGAGCCCCATCACCCTCACAGTAAAGAATTTCTTCTTCATATATAATCTAAATCTAGCCTCTTTCAGTTTACAGCCATCATCCCTTGCCCTGTCACTACATGCTCTTGTGACACGTCCCTCTCCAGCACTCTTGGATTCCCTTTAGGTACTGGAAGGCGCTATTAAAGGTCTCCTTGAAGCCTTTCTTCATGGCAGAGGTTCTCCAGCACTGAAATCACCTTTGTGGCCATCCTCTGGACTCACTCCAAACTCTCAAGCCTGTCAAAGTCCCTCTGGATATCATCTCTTCCCTCCAGCACGCTGCCTGTAGACACAGTACGATGTTCTCAGCAAACTTGCTGAGGGTGCCCTCGATCCCACAGTTCATGTCACCAACAAAGACATCAAATAATGCCAGTCCCATGATGTCAGCACCCACCTTCCAGAGCTTTGATGTTTAATGTTATTATTTCGCCACATCTGAGCTATTATTTCTGGATGTCTTGCGCAGGACTTGATCCAAAACTATTTTAGACCATCCAGTCAATAAAAGGAGGCCACAGGACCTGAACAGCTCAGTTCAACCACTGCCAGGTGAATCCTCTCCTCAGCTTTTGTCTACATGGAGGTTTTCTGCAGTAGAAATTTGCCAACAGAGTATTTTTCTCCAAATATCCTCAAATTCATCTGGAGTTCAGAGAATTTTGACTGTTTGTGTCAGCTGCCTGCTTAACCATAGAGATTTCTAAGAGCAGTAGGGGAAATGTGTTCCTCATGGCATCACTTCCCTGGAGTGACTGTAACTGTACTGAGTTAAGAGACTGTAACTTCTACTGCTGGAAGGTGTTGAATGAAGGTAAGGAATCTGTATAAAACAAACACATCCCCCTCATAAAGAGCACTCAAGTCAATTAAAGGCTCTCATTACGATTAGAGCTAAATTGCTTATGGCCAACACATATTTTTAAGTCATTAGCTCCAAAAAAAAAAAAGAAAAAAAGAAAAGGGAGCAGGAAGGAGGAGATCTTTGTGGATCTGGAGATAAAGGAAAACCAAACATTTCAGGACACGGTAACCGAAAGGGTGATGCTGGCTTTCTGTTACCACTTTTCGGTAACATTTAATCATTAAAGTTGACTAAAATTCAGGGGCTGGGGCTGATGAAGTCTGAAATTGTTAATTCAATAGTGCCACTGAAGAAGATGGTGCTACAGTGGAGTGGGATATATACATAGATATAAATGATATAAATGGGCACTCCCTTAATGCTTTCAGACATAGAGCCTTGAGCTTCCACCACCTCCTTCAGCAAAAGCCACTGAGGATGAGATAAAACATAGGGAACTCTGGAAATTTGGTGCTTCCACTTCACCACCACGGCTCCTTGAGGAGAGCAAGGAAGGAAAGTGATGGCTCATTGCATGTTCTGAGGAACACAAGGGTAGGGATCAGGGGTATCATGCAAATACCTTGGGATCCCAACTGACTCCATTATCTGTGTGATTTTAGAAAACTCATGTGATCCTCCTGGCTTGGATTCACACCTTGGCCTAATATATCTCTCTACAAAATTTATCTTGGGTATTTTCAGCAGCTTTCTTACAGAATTCTTACATCATCTTTGAAATTACAACTTGCATATTGAGGAAGGCAAACAGAGGACTGAGGAAGCAAACCACAATCTCTGTTTTTCCCAGTTTTTAATATATACAAATATACATATAGTTCATTCCTGTGGTTAGATTTTCAATCTCCATGACATTTCAGGCAACATGGGATTGTGGTAGACACTAAAGCAGGAGCAAGAAGGTGTTATACCAGCTTGGTTTTTCCAGGACCTTCATATTCTTAGTGATCTTTAAGGACCCAAATCTTTAAACACCGGATATTATTAGAGCTTAGATCAGAATTTTTGTAGGACCTGTCTTACAGCCCCAGACACACAGTTCTTTTGCTGATGATTTCTTATGTTTCTATCGATATTACCATCACTTAGATGAGGAGAATTCCTCAGATATTGTGTTTATCCAGTGATAGGCTGTAGATTTTCTGTTAGTATGACCTTTTAATGAACAGTAAATGCATAGGACATACTTGAAGAGCAGGCAGGGAGCAAAATAAGATGCATTTATGGTTAATTAACTAGTGGGGAAATCATGAGCAGTTCAGACTATATTACAGGTCAGCCCTTTAATTTTTTTTTTCCCAGGAAAACACTGAGGTTTTATAATTCTTTGAAGTAAGTCAGTGTCAAGACAGTCAAGTACTGCAGACTTTAAGCCAAAAATATTCTTGGTTTCTGTGGGTATAGCCCCTGGTTTGGGGGCTGCAAAAGGACTTCAAGACTGGCCCTCAGCTCTTGAATAATTTTCTATGTGGTGTTTTGCCAGACAGATTGTGAACTGTGGCTCGTGTCACGATGATAAATGCCAGACATTTCTCATGCAGATAGTGTCTCATGAGAGCTCTTTAACAGGAAAAATGAAAGTCTAAATACATGGGCACTTCAGCTGAGGGCAGGAGTGTTGATCTCCAGCAGAATACAAGGTGACCCAATTTGTCTGATGGAAGTGGAGATTGGAGGGAAGCAAAATGCTTTGTCTCTTGGATTTTTCCTTTTCTCTGATTTTTGATTTCTGTTTTAAGCCTGCATTTCCAAGGCAGAAATGCAATCCCTGTGCATTTTCCACATGATTATGTGCTTCAATATAACCATAGTTTCCATTAAATGGAAGCCATATTCTTCAAATTGCAGCAATTTGGCAACATTGCCCCAGACACTGTTTGGCAGGGGTGAAGCAGGGGCTTTTAAGATTTATTATGAAATGTATTCCCAAAAGGTACTTAGTGCTGTAGAGTTTTGCTCCAGGCACACCTGAACCTGTGGAAAAATAGGACTATTATGAGGCTTTTATGATCTTTGTAGACAGAAGAATCTACAGCTGGAGAAGCAGTGACTGCGGATGTCATGACAAGTAAATACCAAAATAAATACCATGAATACCTACTTTGTAATCACATGCCATATTTTGTAACATATATAACATCATCTATTTATGTGTTCTATAGTTTAGAGTAATCTCTCCTTTTAGAGGAAGGTTTTTTTTGATCCCAGCTCAAAAATGCTTTACACATGCCCTGCTACAGCCAGTCTTGAGGGATTGCTGTCATGTTTGAGTAAACACTTTTTCAGAGTTTGAAAAATTCTGTTGTGCAATATAATGAATTTAATGGCTTCATATTGAGCCCACTGACAGGCAGTGCACAGCCACAGGAAAAAACAGTGGCTGAGATTATAATAGGAGGAAGACATAAAAGATTCAAGTAGTAGGAAAAATGTTTCACGTAGACACCAACATAATGATTGCAACACCTACAGGAATGGTTCCTATTCAGGAATCGTTCGAATTATATTTCAAAGAAAATTGCATTTTTCCTCCTCCTTCCTCAAAGCAGAGCTAGGCAGGGAAAAAAAACTCCACTTAGAGGAATTCTATGATTTCCAACCATTTTACTACTTGGAAACGAAGCAAATATATTTTATCTCAATAAAACTTCAAAGGAAATGAAATTTTAAAAGAAAAAAATTTGGTTCAATACATGCTAACTTTTGGAATTGCTTTTTAAAAAATTCATTTCTTCTGCACCAAACATGCATTCCCAACTGTTTCATTTTCTCTTTCCAAGTGGAATTTTAACTTCCTTTTCTTATTTCAAAATGTTTTCATTTAAATGAAAATGAAAGTGCATGATGAAAACATCTTATGACTAAACAGCCTCACCAAGATTTTCAGAGAACCTCGTTAAGGCTTTTGAAGGCTTCATTCCAGCCCACACGCTGGAAGAGCTTTGTGTGAGCTCCCTTTAAAGGGAGAAACGAAGAGCTTGGGCGAATAACAATAAATTAGTCTTCTAACCCCACGTTTGCATCTTTCCCAGTAGGTTGCAGTTATTTCTTTCAGGATCTGGTCCTTTCAGACAGATCTCTGCCATTGCAAAATGCTCTCTAGGGAGCTTCACCTTCAAATTAGCCAGAAAGGGGAATCTATTTGGAGAGAAAGAAACTGGTGGTTGAAAAGCAAGGCCATGTCAGGATAATTGGAGGGCTGGGAGCAGAAATGTCTTTTCCGCAGCTGGAGGTGCCTTGCTCTGGTCTGAGCCACAGCCTTGTCATATCAGAGGGCTGCAGTCATGGATCACTTCCAGGGCTTTGAGACAAATCATAGAATCACAGAGCAGTTTGGGTTGCAAAGGACCTTCAAAACCATCTCGTTCCAACCCCCTGCCATGGGCAGAGACACTTTTCACTGGACCAGGTTGCTCAACCCCCGCCATCCAACCTGGCCTTGAGCACTTCCAGGGATGGGGAAGCCACAGCTTCTCTGGGAAACCCACTACAGTGTCTCACTACCCTCACAGTAAAACATTTCTTCCTAACATCTAATTTAAATCTCTCATTTTTTTAATTTAAAAACTGTTCCCCCTTGTCCTATCATGGTCTGCCTGTCTAAAAAACTCACTCTCCCTCATTTGAATAAGCCCCCTTTAGGCGCTCCCTGGAGCCTTCTCTTCTCCAGGCTGAACACCCCCAGCTCCCCCAGCCTGTCTCCAGAGCAGAGGTGCTCCAGCCCCTGGAGTATCTCCATGGCCTCTTCTGGACCTGCTCTATCAGGCTGATCAGAACTGTTCCATCCAAGTAGTTTCTAGGAGAACTAGTTTTTCCAGTCAAAGGATATTTTTTACAAAGCTACCTTTAGAAAAAAAATAATAAAAAGACCAAAACCACTTCCAAAAACAAACAAAAAAACCCCACCCCCACAGGATAGTTTTGGAGGGTTTGAGTGAGTTTTTTTGTTGGGTTTTTTTTGGTCGGTTGGTTGATTTTTTTTTTCCCTATAAAGCCTTGAATTATCTGCCTTTTAAAGGGTAGACTGTTTCATCTCATGGAAGTTATGGGGCAGGGCAGGGCAGAATACACAGATATATTCTGGTGACTATAAGAAGACCCTTCCCAGTTAGATTGGGCAAAATTCAGACATGGCAGCATCACGACTTCAACGTGTTAAAAGGAGAGGGGCAGTCGTCACCCAAGTGAGATGAGAATGTCCTCGGCAGGAAAGTGTAACTTTTTATTAGACCTTGTGGTGGGTCGACCCCACAAAAGTGCTCCATCAATCACCTCCTCAGCTGAACAGGGGAGAGAAAATATAACAAAAGGCTTGTAGGGTGAGATAAGGGCAGGCAGAGATCACTCACTGATTACTGTCACGGGCAAAACAGACTTGACTTGGGGAAAATTATTTAATTCATTGTAAGTCAGATCAGAGTGAGAAAATGAGAAATAAAACCAAGCCTTAAAACTACATTCCTCCCATCCCTTCCTTCTCCCTGGTCTCGACTTCATTCCAGATTTTCCCTTTCTCCTGCTCCCCAGTGGCTCGTGGGGGTGGGGAATGGGGCTCACAGTAAGTTCACCCCATGTTGTCTCTGCCACAAAGTGCTCCATCTTGCTGGTAAGGGTGGAGTGAAGCTCAGGGATTCTCGAATGTCTGGAAACCTGTGTGAGCAAAGTGATGCTCAAGGATCATTGACATAAGATGGTGAGTGTAATGAGGAGTGATTTGATATAAAGTTGCCTTCATGCGCTAGAGAAAGTCTCACCTTAAGCAAATTCTGAGTTCCACAGTTGCTTCAAGATGCTGACCTGCAGTAAGATCTTGCTTTAATGTCTGGCATTTGTTGACACTCCATTAAGTAGAGGAAGCATGACATGGAAATTAAGCTCCTGGATGGTCAGTGAAGAGAAGGCCCAAATATAAACTGATTTTGTTCTAAATTGCTGTTGCTTCCATTGATGAAACTGGTAGAGATCATAGCGCTCTTCAAAACAGGAACTTCAAAGCAGAATTACTGAGGGATTTTTTAAGTCATAAGTAGAATTTTTTTTTGAAAGTAGCAATTCATCAGAATGCAGACACATAAAAAAATCTCAGAAAAAAAATCTCTGGTCCAGGATAAAATAAAACTATACTAAGGCAGGGAGAGAAATCCATAGCAGGAAAAAATGGTGTGTGTGGTACATTTGGCTCTGGGTCCTAAGCATATTCCCTGTATTTGTATAAAACAGGATGTTTATGAGACAGGGAACCATCAGGAAAACAATCCACAGTGTGGTAGCTATGGTGCTTTTCCTCTCAAACCCAGCCCAAGGATCATCTGAACAAAGATTTGAAACCAAACCTCCCACAATCTAGATTATTTCACCACAAATTCTCTGGAGCAAGTTGCATTCTCATATCTTACATTCCAAACAGCAGTTTGACAAATATGGAGTAAGTAAGCCACACCAAAGCTCATCTTGTTTTCCAGTCTAATTTTTCCTTTCTTTGATGCAGCAACAATTATTGTTTTTCTTTTTTTTTCTTTTTTTTCTTTTTTTTTTCTTTGCAAAAGTATAATCCTCCCTGGGTCTGGAATGGCATCCTCTAAAACAAAATAACTTCACACTTCCTTCCTCTACAAACTGTGCCCCAGTGGGAAACTCTTCTGTTATTTAAAAAATTTAAATACTGAAACAGTATTTTTCTCATACCTTTGTATGAGCCAGAGACACTGCTTTGAGCACTAAGTGCCTGTGAAGCCCAAATGCTGATCTCTTCAGTCAAGCTAATGATAGCTGCAGGTTCAAGGAGAGCTGCTCTTTTTATTACCTCTATTACTGCTTGTCTTGTAATTATTTTGTTCATCTCACTGTCTCTAGGAAAATTCTGACTAATTATTAATATCTCAAGACGCAGCTAAAACTTCCATCAGCTCCATTTGAAAGGAAAAGCGAGTTTTTTTGTTTCCTATCCTTTTCCGTTTGGGTTTTAATTTCACTAGAAAGTGTTAGGTTGCCATGGCAAAGCCCATATCTTCACTTCCCTGTCTCAGTAGGTGCTTTGAAGAGAGAAAATGGCCAGAAAAAGAGTTAATTTGTGGTAAGGAAAAGCTGTATCCTATGAACGTGTTCCCGTTGGGCTCACTTTCAAATTCCTCCAAGAAGCACCCCCAGAACCAATTCAGCCAGTTCTCAGCCAAGGGGATGAATAGAATTTTGAAGAAATTATGGCCAGGCAATACAAGCCTTGGATTTGATTTTCCATCTTCCAAGCTGATAATAGTAGCAGTAAACATGAGAATCAACAGATCAAACCCTCAGATCCTCACCAGTCTCTCGCTGAGGTTTAGGGAAGAGCTCGTGCAGGGAGCTGAGCCATGGCCGTGGGTGTGAGTTAACTGGTTAAATGAGGCACAAGAGAAAATCCTCAGTGACACTGGGCTCATGCGGAGCCCTTACAGAAGTTCTGGAGTTAATTATACTTTTAGTGTGACTTCCTGGATGTAGGTGAAAAGAGAAAAGCATCAAGCAACTTATTTCATATTTAGGGGGAACATCTGGTTTATGATTCAACTTACCGTGCAGCACTGTGCTACTATTAGGTTATAAGCCCTTAAAGGCATGGAATTGTGTTTAGAACATGCAACACTGAAATCTATGTGTATTTTCATAGAACCATAGAATGGTTTGGGTTCGAAGGGACCTTAAAGATCGTCTGCTTCCAACGCCTCTGCCACAGACAAGGAATATTTTGCTTCCTTCCAGTAAAAACTTCACACAGGCTTGTTTTGGTCTTACTTTCACTACCTTCACTATGACCATGGGAAATGAGGAGACTCCAGTGATATAAACAAATGTCTGTTCTGGGGGTAGCTTCAGGTGGTTTGTAGAGGTGGGATGGGAACCTGTAGTAAAACTTTATACTTATGTACTTTATACTTGGACTTATTTTCCTCCACCTCTTGGAGTGCCTGTGTTTTACTCACTGCTACAAGTCACAGGATTCCAAGCAGCAAAATACGTTGTGGGAGCTTTCAGATGAGTGGTGCCACTGCTGTGAATGAAGAGCCAAAGTCTTAGCAATGTTCATTTGCTGAGTTACTCTGCGGGCCAGCGGGGGATCTGAGAATCACTCAGGTGGAAAGGATATCTGGATTTCCATAGTTGAACCTCCTGCTGAAAACAGGGCTGATTTCTAAGGTAAACCTCCTTCCTCATGGCTGGTGCAGCAAAATTTGAAAATATTTGAGATGTCAAGGGCTCTCCAGACCCTACATGAGTATGTAACCATTCTTGTGATGAAGAATTTTGTTTCAGAGTTTCAAACAGTGATGACATTTGTGACCACTGCCTCTTGTCCTTTAGTGGGGCACCTCTGACAGGATCCTGCATCTGTCTTCAGTCAAACACCTCTATATGTTTTGGGAGGGGAAGGGCCTTGAAGAGGAAGCCATAAAATGAGCAGCTGAGGTCACTTGGCTTGTTCAACCTGGAGAAGAGGAGACTGAGGGGAGACCTCACAGTGGTCTGCAGCTTCCTCAGAAAGGGAAGTGAAGGGGCAGGAACTGATTTCTTGTCTCTGGTGACCAGTGACAGGACTCCAGGGAATGGCCTAAAGTTGTGTCAGGGGAAGTTTATGTTGGATATTAGTAAAAGGTTAGTTTAGGCACTGAAAGGGTGGTTGGGCACTGAACAGGCTCCCTGGGGGAGTGGTCACAGCACCAAGCCTGACAGAGCTCAAAGAGCATTTGGACAGCAGCCTCAGGTACATGGAAATATTCTTAAGGTTGTCCTGTGCAGGGACAGGAGTTGGGCTTGATGATCCCGGTGGGTCCCTTCCAACTCAGAATTCTATGATTCTGTGGTTCTGTAAGTCCCTGTCTTTCAGCTTCTCCACAGAAGGGTGCACTGCTGACCCATCTGCAACTTATTCCCCACCAGAAACTCACAGAGGAGGAGACAACACTACTGCCACCCTCCCTGCCTCTCCTTACAACTGCTCTGTCCATCACAGTGCTCCAGCACTGCAAATTTCCTCCAAATCCCTGTAATTCCAATGCCATAGCTCTGCACCTACACACAGGTTTCTCATTCCTCCTGTGTATTTGTCACTCTGGGTGTGTTCAGGAAGAGGTACTTGAGATGCACTTGGTCCAGGGAGAGTCAGAGATCACCCTCTGCTGCCCTGTGCTTTGCTTCCTTCCTCTCATCCATGCTTTTGACAATTCCAGGGTGTTGCTCTCCACACTCCAGCAAATTGAGTTCAAAGCTCTCCTTGCCAGGTTAGCAAGTCTCTTGCCAAAAGTGCTCTTGTCTGTCCTTGCTCTTTGAAGCAGATCCAGTTGTCACAGACTCTCAGTTGTTTAGGGAAGACTTTTTCTTCCTGTCTTTTTTTTTTTAAATCGAAACCTCTCTAAAACGCAGATGTGATTTCAGACAGTGGTGTTGAAGTGCAGTCATTAATGACTAATGAGGAGCTGAGGACTGGCCTGCAGGAGACCTCCAAATTGAATATTTTCTTTTCAGATTTAGCACGATTAAACAAATTGGTTTTGTGTCCAATCACCAGCTTCACGAGAGAATTATTTTCCTGCTGCTCTGCCCAAACCCACAGAGACTAATTTAGACAGCATTAATTGGTAATTTCCCAGATCAAAGCCCTTAATCAAATCAATAAGGATACACACTGTGCAGTGTGCTGATTATCATTCAATAGACATAAAATATTATTTGTCATATCTACCTTGATAATGACATCAGAGGAATACCAAGACCAACAAGGAGAGATGCCTTGATAGCTTAATATGTTGATTATGCAAATGGTTTCCCTAAATTATTTGCTTGTCAGGGCATGGGACTTCTCCTTGCTGCAGGCTTCCTTTAACTCCAAGATTTATTGGTAGCCTAAACATGTATAAATTACTGTTAACAACCTCTGGGATTATTTTTGTAAAAGTTGCAATTCCCATGGGGATATTTGAGAAATGAGATTATTAATTATTTGGTTGTGGAGAAAGGGGAGGGACTAAAGGGCAGAACAAGTAATTATCATTTATCTTAAGAGTGAGTGGTGTGAAAAGTGACCCAATTTTATGTGTCAGGAGCAGCTGGTTTTCCAACATCAACACCAAATCTTGATCTTTTTCCTCTTCAAAGAGAAAAGTTTGATCCAAAAGCTTTTGTTTTACTGCTTCTTGATATAAACACCAAACAGATCCAACTCTAAGTCTTTATACAGAGAAGCGACAAGATTCATAGGGAAGGAGGCAAAAGGGGACATTTTGTACTCTGGGCAGGTTATATGTGACATTTTGGTTGAGGGTTTGTGGTAGTGAGACCAGCTGTCCCCTTTCCTGCTTGACCTGCCTTTGTGATCAGTGAAGGTGCCAGGTGAGGGCGATATGACCCGTGTAATTGCTGATCCTCTGGTGTGAGGTGCTGGGAAAATGCGGGTAGAAAAAGGAAAATGCCCTGTCCTGTTCCCCTCTGGCTGATGGGGATGAAGGTTTGTTAGCGGGAAGTATATATACACATGTACAACATGTGTCCCTCTTGCAGCTGAGCTCAGTCTAACCAGTATCTTCCCGTGGATGCTGCTCTCTACAGCTGTGTCCTTCACAGACACACACAAAAGGCACCTTCCAGTAAATCCCAATCCATGGCAGGTGATTTTCCAGTGCTCATATTCCCCCTTGCACCCTCGTGCTCATTCCAGCTGCTGCCATGCTGGACACATGGATACTCCAGTTGCTGGACTGAAAGCCCTGAACACACACACAGAGACACATAACAGAGTCCTTCATCCAGGAAAACAGGTAGAAAGGAGATTAATGAGAGGACAGACCAGACTGTGCTGCTCTGGTCAGAAGAGGGCCTGACAAGCAAACTGTTTGCATGTGACCTGCCCTTTCTAACCAGTTGGATCTCTATTTTCCAACAATTATTTGGAATTTTCCTGCCTTAGGGAATAACACACTACAACACAGTAGTGGAAGGTGTCCCTGCCCGTGGCAGGAGGGCTGGAACTAGGTGATCTTTAATGTCCCTTCCAGCCCAGGCCAATCTGTGATTCTATGATTCTATAATAAGCAGGCTTGTGCCCTTCCCTTAAAACTCTTCATGTGTCCCACACCCCTAAGCAGTGACTCCTCTGGGTCTTTAACGTGTCCCAGAGAGTGTCTCTCATTGATCCATTGGGTGGCTGTTCCCAGAGCCCACAGGACCAGTGCTTATCTGGTGGACTGGGGAAGGGCCTCCTGTCCCTGACTGGGGTCTTGGAGATGCCCCCTTATCTGATGGGACTTTAAAAGGGCCCTGGGAGCAGCTGGATCAGGCCACTCTTTGAGTTTCCCTATCGGCAATTATTCCTCTGATCCCCTTTGTTTGGGCAGAGACGAGTCTTTTATCACATAAACTACTTCTTTTTCCAGATCAAGCACCAGTTGTAACTCCTAGGTCCTACACATCGCTTTCCACTTGTGGAACTCAAAGCACATCCAGCAAATACCCATGTCCAGAAGCCAAGGGAGGGAAGGACAGTGACCCATCCATGCCATGAATCCTAAGATCTGAGCTCAACAAGCCCATTTACACGTTTCATCATCCAGTTATATATTTTTTCATTATCTGTTCTCACATTTGTGAACATGTCAGTGAAATTCCCTGTTTCTTTGGCAAACCTGCACAGGTGGAAAAAAAAGTGTCTTTTCTGCTTTGTTTTGTTTTGTTTGTGGATTCTACATTTGGGGAGAAGGGGTTACAACAGCCCTGTGAAGACCAGCTGCTTGCAACATGCTTCCTTTGCAGCTTTCCATCAGGAATCTGACAGCTTTAGTTATTGTGATGGAGAAATAATGAGGTGAGAAAAGAGTTGTCAAAAAAAGATCTGTGCTCTTCTTCCAAGGAAGTAATTTACTTTTTGTGTGCTCTGTGGATCCTAGAGACAAGAAGATGTAAGGACACGAGTTACAGGAAAAGTTCTGTATTTCCCTAAAGCAAGGCAATCACCAGAACAGAAAAAAAAATTGTAGTTTGTCTACAGAAAAAGGCCTATTGCTTATGTTATGATTAACTTAATTAAACCTGAGTGCTAACAGCATTTAGGCTTTGTGGCTATAGGTGAGCAGGCCACCATGGGTTGCCTTTAGAGTTAAGGGGGAAAGAGTTAACAATGGTAGTGGATTTTAAGGTTAATTCACCTCATCCTAAAACAAATTCCTCTATTTGTCCAGATGAACTTCCGTCTAAATGCATTGACTGTATTAATCAACATAGATACATTGTGACATCTGAGATTCCCTAAGACCTTCCATGGGAAACTGGCAGATGTGACAGAGGATCTCCTCTGCACTAATAACTGGATCCAGGAGGATGTATCCAAAATGGCACTAAAAGCTTGTGTTTATGCAATTGAAACATGCCCAAGATCACCAGTGACTACTAAAGAAACCTGAGAAACTGCCTTGAATATATACATTTCTTTGAATTTATATATTCCTTTGAATATACACATTTCTCTGTCTATCCAAACTGGCATTACAAGGTGAGAAACTTCAGGACCTGGGATGTTCCCTGTGGATGTTTTTTATACCCCAGACATCCACAGGAGAAACCTCAGGGTATCTCACACGGCAGCAGGTCTCCTCTGCTGAGGCAGCTGATTGTCCCTCAGCCAACACAGTGGTGGGGTTTGGTGAATCAGAGAATCACAGAGGGTTTTGGGTTGGAAGAGACCTTAGAGATCACTTAATTCCAACCTCCGTGCCATGGGAGGCATGGACATGGAAGGCCACAGCTTCCACAAGACCAGGTTGCTCAGAGCCCTGTCCAACCTGGCCTTGAGCACTTCCAGGGATGGGGCAGCCACAGCTTCTCTGGATATTTCAGAACCTTTCAGATTACCTGAGGTGGACAGCAAAGGTGGGCTTTTGTGGCCAAAAACTACTGTTCTAGAGCCAGTTCAGAGATCTGAGGTACCTGAGCCATTCCTCTTCACCTGACAAATATCACCAGCAACTTTTTGGAGCCTCAGCTGGAGGTTGGGCAGCATAACCTGGGGCATCTCAAGTTACACTAAAAACATGTTTAGACACATCAGTTATGTCTGTAGTGATTTTTCAGATTTTTAGTTTCCTGAACTAATCAGTTCACTGACTACAACACACATTTAAGCACTGAGGTATATATGCATATCTCCATGCACACGCCTAAAGTTAAGTCATGTGTTACTGAGCCAGATTTAACCCCTGAAAATTAGTTGAGATGAACCAAAACATAAATAACTGGACCAACATATTTACATACACTTTATACAGCTAAAGAATAATGAATCACTTTATTGTTTCGGGACTAGGTTTTTAGACACATTCAACTTAGTAAAACAGTCCCTTTATAAATCTGATTATCTCTAGGTCTTAATTCTGAGATTCTCCCTTGAGAAGACGGAAATATAGTTTTAAAGAAATAAGTTGGCATCTTAAATAGCACTTGGATGTTGAGTCACCCTCATTTGGATCATTACTGCTCCAAGAAATGATGCTGCTGAAGGCAGTTAGAGCCACATTCTGAAAGAAGGTTCAACACTTTTTTAGCATTTACAACACTAGAAGTGCAAGACAGGCAGAGTTTTGGGTTTTTTTTTTTTTTGGATCCTCTCGATTTGTCATGTTACATATGGAATGAAAATACACTTTTCATTTACAAATGAAGCGCAGACACCTTTGAACATGCACGTTTTCCTGCATATGTGCCTAAATTTTGCACAAGCATGATCAACAGAACCAATCCACTTTCCTTATGCTCTGCACAGAAACCTGAGACTGCCCCCTTGAACCGTAAATATTCCCTGAAGCAGGATTTACACTTGTAAGACAAGCGGATTGTTGTTATCTTACAAGCCTTATCCGAGGGATCATGGTCATTGAAAACAACAGAATTATTTCCTGTACTCCACCAGCGCGATGAATTCCGCCTGGAATTTTGTTTCCTCTTCTTCTGTTCCAGCACCTTTAAATCGATATAATTGGAACAAAACTCCACCCATTTCTTCCATCCTTTCTTCAAACATAACTTTTCAAAACCACCCAGGGCCCCAAATGTCAGTGGGCCACTCAGAATTCCCAAAACATATATTCCCATATACAGTGTTGCTCTTGCCATGTCTGTTACATTTTGAAATAATTAAATTTTGATTGCCTTGGGTGGGTGATAATAAATAAATGATAGCTGAAACTCATACATTGTTTTGTCATAAATAATATGTTTTTCTTCTTTCTTGTCACAGTTCTTGTCCCCTCTAGGAACTTAGTGCTTGACCCAAATTACAACTCAGAGCATCTGCCTTGAATCAGTTGAATATTCACACGTAAACCAAATTAGTCCTTAAGGCCTGGCTGGAGCACGTCAGCACCTGATTCTCTCTGACTTAGAGTGGCATGAACCTGTCTCTAACTGTACTTGGATTCAGGTCC
The DNA here is from genome assembly GCA_013396775.1 of Cephalopterus ornatus. Classification (NCBI taxonomy): domain Eukaryota; kingdom Metazoa; phylum Chordata; class Aves; order Passeriformes; family Cotingidae; genus Cephalopterus; species Cephalopterus ornatus. The sequence goes on along the minus strand of VZRE01012314.1, from coordinate 108,027 downwards.
ACATCTATTTGAGGTGATTAGTATTAATGCTGTGGCTGAGATTATTGTCACGGAGTTATTTGGTGTCACACAACATGTGATCTTGGCTGTCTGAGGAAACTTGCTCATCAACAACATACAGTCATCATCCATGTGACACCACACAGGGCCTGGCAACTTCTTCCCAGCCAGGGTTGAACATGAGCCCAGGTGCACCCAGGTGGGCAAGAAGGACAATGGCACCTGGGCTGTATCAGCAATAGTGTGGCAGCAGGACGAGGGCAGGGATTGTCCCTCTGTGCTGGGCACTGGTGAGGCCACACCTCGAATCCTGGGATCAGTTTTGGGCCTCTCATGACAAGAAAGACACTGATGTGCTGGAGTGTGTCCAAAGAAGGGCAACAGAGCTAGGGAAGGGTCTGGAGCACAAGTCTGATGAGGAGCAGCTGAGGGAGCTGGGGGGGCTCAGCCTGGAGAAAAGGAGGCTCAGGGGGGACCCTTCTGCTCTCTGTAGCTACCTAAAGGAGGGTGCAGCCAAGATGAGAGTAATGGGTTTCTCCCAGGTAACAAGCAACAGGATCGGAGGAAATGGCCTCAAGGTTCACCAGGGGAGGATTAGGTTAGATATTAGGAAAAATGTCTTGACAGTAAAGGTAGTCAGGTGCTGGAACAGGCTGCCCAGGGAAGTGGTGCAGTCACCATCCCTGGAAGAGTTCGAAGAATGTGTAGATGTGGCACTGGGGGACGTGGTTTCATGGTGAACACGGTAGTGCTGCATGGATGGATGGATTGACTCAGCCTCCTCCAGCCCTGAAAATTCTATGATTCTATGATGATGTGCCTGGATCTTGGTACCTATCCCTTAGAAAGACTCTTTTATGGACAATTCATGGCCCTGCTACTGACATTTTTATCTCCAATTTTCTCTTTTGTTCCTCCCCAGGTTCACTTAACTGCATTTTTGGAACATGTTGAATGAGCACAGGGGTGAGAGATGCCCTTATGTTCCACATCCTGCCCAACCACCTGACAGCACCACTTCCAGTGATATTACACTGATGTTTCATTAGCAGCAGTATTGGATGCTCATTATCATGCCTTAATTGTGCAATAATTTTGATCAATTTCCTTGGTGCTGACTGTTGTGACTGCAAAACAAAAACACAGTTTAGGAGCTGCTGCACGTACATCTGCTTATTGATGCCTTCAGTTGTGCAAGTACACGTGTGTTTGTGGGTGTGAGAGGCAGAGTGTGAGCAACCAGGGCAGCTCCCTGACAAAATATCCCCTGCTTGCAGCTGGAGAAAAGTGCCAAAGGAGCCCTGCCTAATCTTGCTGCAGTATTTTAAGAAGTCACCTCTGTCAGTCATCAGCCTGTGATCAGATCTATCACCTCGATGGCAGTCAGAAGGATGGGTGCCTGTGCCAGTGTGAAATCTGGCAATTTTGCTTTGTTCTCTGTGAGCAGCTGCAGCTCAGAGGATGGGCTCTGGACAGAGGGTTTACTGCAAACCCATGATCCTGGTTGTAAGCCTTGCTGGGGGTGCACAATGGCAGAGCAAAGCAGCGCCAAGCTGCTGTACAAAATGCTGCCAGAGGCTATTTGTCAATGTCTGTGGTATTCCCAGGGAAAAGACTGTTCATTTGCTATGCTTACATCCAGGGAAAAACCCTGCTAAGCCAAGGGAGGAACGGGTGGCAGTCATAGAACCATAGAATCACGAAGGTTGGAAAAGATCCCCAAGATCAGTGAGTCCAGCCTTTGACTGATCACCAGCCTGTCAATCAGACTAGAGCACTGAGTGCCACATCCAGTCATTTCCTGAACACTTCCAGGGATGGTGACTCCACCACCTCCCTGGGCAGCCCCTTCTAATACTTGACCACCCTTTCAGTGAAGAAATTCTTCCAGTTCTCCAACCTGAACCTCCCCTGGCTCAGCTTGAGGTCACTTCCTCACATCCAGTCGTTGGTTTCCTGGGAAAAGAGACTGACCCCTGCCTGGCTCCACCCTCCTTTCAGGGAGCTGTAAAGTGGTAAGAACCCTCCCGAGCTTCCTCTTCTGCAGGCTCCTCATAGGACTTACTCTCCAGACCCTAAGGAATAAATGAGTAGACACTACAGTAGGATAACATTGACCTGGAAGGAGAAGAGAGCCAAGTAGGAAAATCAGCTGAGGTTGTTTCACACTCTTTCAAAGGTGAAGCACACAGTCAATGCACCAATTCTTACCTGTTACATACAGAAAATCAGTGGTATCCACTCCATTACAGGATATTCAGTGGCAACCACAGTGAATGTAATTTAAAAAATGTTCTTTCTCTCACAGCAACACCTAAATTCAGCTTAGGATGATGTTTGAGAAAGGAATACTATCCCTTGATTAAAAAATCCTGCTTCTTCTTAAACCAAAGAGTCATCACCAACTTCTCAATCTACTTATTACAGCTGAGAGAAATTCAGAATATCCTTTGTATGATGAATGCTGATTTATTTTGAAGCAAAACATTATTCCAGACTGGAATGAATGTTTACAATGAAAGGATAAAAATCCAAAGGGGAAAAGAAAGTTATGAAACTGGATGGCTTTTTTTTTTTCGATTTCAACTTTGCAACATGATAAATTATATCCTTACATGTGATGGATTATAACAAGCAGAACACATTTCAAAATGAGAAGTAATTACAAAACAAAAACAAACAAGCCCTGCAATGAGCTGTTAAAGCTGAAAATCTCCCAGCACAGCATTTTCAAACAGCTGTACTGCTAAATTGCCTGCTCCCTTGATAGCAAAGAACAGACAGAAAGCTCCTGCTGGAGAGTTCAACCAGTACAGCCTCAGGTAATGTGCAACCACCAGAGAGAAAGCGGGAGAGATGTGGCTATGGAAAGAAAACAGAGCAGGCTCCTCAAAGACATGGATTTGGGTCCAGGTGCATGGGGATTACTTGAGAAGCGACATCCAGCAGAACAACTGGACCCATGAAGGAAACTCTTTTAGGGAGCACATTGCTGATATGCATCAAAAGAGAAAAACAGCAAGTGATATTATTGTCTTAATCCAGGAAACAGGCCTTTTGTAGCTCTGTATTAACAATGATTGCTTGCTTCTCTGCTGGAAGGATTTGATCTTCAGATGTCATAGATAGGTGTGCACCACCATACATTAGGGTAAGTCCCATGCCGGATTCCCTGTTGCAATGACCCTACTTAGAGCAGAGTTTGAGCATCTTCCCCCACTCCGGAGCACCCAAAGAATGCTGCTTAGGCACCACAGCTTTGCTTGTGCCATAATGATCTGTTCCTGTGCCCATGATCCAGAACATACCAACAACAGCTGGAGCACAAGTCTAAAGAGGAGCAGCTGAGGGAGCTGGGAGGGCTCAGTCTGGAGAAAAGGAGGCTTGGGGGGGACCTTCTCTACAACTTCCTGACAGGAGGTTGTAGCCGGGTGGGGGTTGGTCTCCTCCCAGTTAATAATTGTTAGGATGAGAGGCTCGATGACCTTAGAGGTCTTTTCCAACCTTAATGAGATTCTGTGATCTGTGTGAACAAGCTTGGTGGACAACACTGAAGCAGACAAATGAGGGAGAATTAATAATGCAAATACCTAGAGTGAAATTTGTTAGCAAAGACCTCAGAGCTGAAATAGCTCACACCAAAAACTGAGAGGGAGGGAAATCAAATCTTTCATCTCTGTTGTTTCACTTGGCAGGACCTCAGTTTTCAGCATGGGCTAATGTGACAGGGAATCAATGTAATGACTTCCTGGAAGACCATTTTCTTTACAACAACAACAACAAGAAAGAGGAATGTACAAAGAATGAAGGGTAAGTTTTGCACAAAGACTGTTTGATTCATTTGCTGCACGGGTTGGATTCTCTCTTCTCTTCCCTGAAACCCTGACATTTTTCAGGTCTTGTAATTCCATACCACAACTCTCTTCATAATTTTCTGGTTTGCCTTTGAAAAGCTCATCATCTGTTCTTCCAGGGTTCTCCCAAGTCTCCCAGTGGGTTCACAGGATTCATCCTGCTCCTTTTTCCCTGTGCATCTCCACACCCAGTCACAAGATCCCCTTATTTTGTTTTACTTATTTGACACTGATGACTCAAAAAATCATCCCCACACTGTCACACAGCTCAGCCCATCCTTAGCCCAGCCCTTCCTTGACATTTCCCTTTCAATTTCCAGCAAGCACATTAAAATAATAAATCTCAGTTTATTTTATGAACAGCCTTTCTTATGTGTCTGTATATTGTCTTTTTTTTCACCTACTAACATCTTGCCCATTACAAACAGATCTTAGTTGAAAGAAAAATTCTATTATTTAGAAAATGCACATTTTTTCTGAACTTTATTTTGTGGGAAAATAAAATTTCAGTCTAAAAGTAATCAAGTTGATCATTTCACTGCTTCTTTTAATTTGCTAAGTTGAAGAAATTAATCTGATCCTATACTACCACTTACTTACGATTTCTGTATTATTTTTATATAATTCCAATGCTATACTTATATGCTGGTAATGAGACCAATGTACACTAGTGTATTATTAAAAGGTTCACTTCTTGTTTGACCAAATGAAAGGAAAAATTGATCTGCTTTTATCTCCTGATGTGTTTTCGTATTTCCAAGTCACACTCCTCCCTCAATTATGATTTTGCCCCTATTATCAGTACTTTGCCTGCACATTCTGATCTCCAGCCAGGACAGATGGCGAGGTCTTGGAGTTCCTTGTGATGTGAAGATTCAGTTTTGTGACCACATTAAATTGCTTTGTCCTCTCAGCTTTTCTTAGACCCTACAATGTCTTTATGGCTCATTGCTCTGATTTTCTCACCCTGTTAATGGGGGTTATGAAGGACTCCTATGATGGCTCCTTGTGCATGACATCAAAGATTCCTCCGTTTTCCTCCTTATCTCTTAGGACATTAGAGCTCAGCTCTTTTTTAACTTAGGTGTTTTTTTAAGTCATCATGGCAGGAGACGCTAAATATCTCCTGATTGTCTTCCCACCAAATCTATCTGTATTTCACCCTTTATTTTTCTTTTTCTTCAGTAATTTTGCGTAAAATCTTCACTCCAATGCCAACAAAAATCTCCCAGGCTACTTTTGAGGTCTTTTAATTTTCATACTTTTGTCTTCAAGTATTTACTAATTTATGGATAAATAATAAAAATCTCAAATACAGCAAGAAAAGCACATGACTAGGAATCACACTTTAATTTAATTATATGATCACATTCACCCCCACATTCATACTTTATTTTGTGCACAGAACATAGTGATAATTTAAAAAGAAGACAGCCAATATGTTGTTTCTGTTTCCCTGTTCAGTGACTGCAGAAAGTTTATCCCAGTTTATCCTTGTACCTCACTCAACCCTATTCTAAAGATAAAACTCTTATGTTCAATACTGTGTCTTGCGAGAGTTTTGCAAATTCTTAGGAGCTAATTTTCAAAATGTTGCTATTTCTGGGATCATGCCAATTTGAGAGGGAGATATCTGATGCACAAAATTAAAGCCAAATATTTCCTCTAATTTTTGGGTGCTGAATTTCAGTTGCCCTGTTGTGATAAAAACTGCAGCTGGGAACACAAACTAAGATTCCCAGCACAGTCTCACTGCGTGGCAGTGATAACAGAGTTGGTTCCTCACAGATTTGTAGGAGCCATGTAGAGACCTGGTGTTGGATCCCAAAATATAATATCTGCAGAGAGATTTGAATGGTCTTTGCAAAAGGCCATGGGCTACAGAAGCTGGGAGAACCCCTCTTCATTGACCTCATCCCTGTGGATTTCTCCTGCAGCAGGATGTGAGGGAACTCCTTGCAGGATGTTATCACATGCCCTGCCCAAGCTGAAGAGTCTGCATCCTGATCTCCTCAAACCTCTGCAGAAGACCTATTGTACCTTCTCTCTCCCTTCGTGTTCCCTGAATCCTTGCATTCTGTAGACCCAAATACCTGTCGCCCCCTGTAAAATCCCCTAAGATATGGTGGGGTTTTCCCCATGAGGTAACTGCTAAGACCCCAGATTCGTTAATCTGGGTTTTTTCCCTTATGTCATCCCCCCAAATCCCCTGTTTCTAATAAATTGTACAAGTTACAACCCCCTGTTGAACATGTAGACCCTAAACCCTTTAAATAGGAACTTGTAAGTCCAATAAAGCATGCCAGTTTCTTGCATCCCCTGGGATCGTCTTAGCAAGCTGGCACCAGCCAGAGGTCAAGGGGAGGGATGTGTCTCTTCCAGTGAAGTTCTCTTGCAGTTGATGGACACTCTGTGATATGCAGAACATGTGAGGTTATATCCATGAGTATCACACACAGTGGAAAGGATTTGCTGTACTGAAAGTGAAGAATCACCGGCACCTTGGCACTCGGCGTTTGCCATGTCAAACTCTGGTCAACACCCTGGCATTTAAGGGAAGGTGAACTTTACTACTGAGCAGCTGAATCACATTTCAAAGAAATGCTCCTTTCTGACCTCTGCAGGAGTCCTTTGGCCCCAGTCAGTTTATAGACCTCAGATGGGTGATGAATGCTGCTCCCGAGGTTTTCCAACATCCCTGAGGCTTCCAATCCAAAAAGTGATGCACAAGCAATTCCCACCAGGCAGGATTTTTAACTTGGAAGTGATTTGCCATGCACCTGCCATGAACTAGTTGAACAGAAAACCTGTGCTGTTCTTACATTGTCAGAGGGTTTCAAGGTTGGGTTGAATAAAGCTGTGAGAAACTGAATGTGACCTCATTGCTGGTCGTGCTTCGAAAGGGGTGTTGGGCTGCACATTTCAATTCTGTATAATTTGTGGGGAAACACAAATTTCTGCAGATAAAACACAGAAATTTGCCTTCTACTTGGAACCAGCCTTGTAAAGAAACTGTTCCTCTTCACTTCCTACAGAAGTAGTCAAAGCCTATTTCCCTCAGATGTGTTTTCATCGTGTTTTTTACCAGATCTGAGATTAGACGCACTTTCCAGGTAGGGTTAAACCACAACAGTCCTTTTCTTTCTTTCAGCACTGGGTCAGTATTTTGGTGCCTTTGTTCAGAAAGTGCATCATTACATTTTTTGAATTAGCTTTCTTCATGAAAAGATAGAAGCAGCTGTCAACCTTATATCCCCGGGAAAAGGAGCTAGAATGCTATCTGTGTTTGAATTCTCCTGTCTTCAATAGATCCTAATGGATTATACACAAAATTTGGTCCCAGACATATCCATGCACCCAATGACAATTCTAGACCTCCACATTTGCTTTTTTTCAAATCACCCTTTGAAGAATACTCTAAGGAGGAAGTTCCTGAGGAAAGTTCTCATGCGTTTTATGCCTTTTTTCCTCTGGAAGAGGCTCCCGCTACTTTATATTCCCAGTTTGAAATTCCAGAGGACATTTCATTGAACTTCAGTGCCAGTCTGCAAACCCTAAAGAAAGCTGAACAACTTTGCCTAGTTCCAGTCCTTTGTTATCACAAGTGTAACAGCTCTGCTGTGGCTGCAGTAACAGATGAAAACAGGCAATTTGCAGCTTCTTGAGAGAACAACAGAAGGAATCGAAAGACAAATGACAACAGCCTGGTTTGGTGGCCCAGGGAAAGAAGGGCAACATCATTTTCCCATATTTAAAGTTGGAAAACATGAATCCGTTTTTCTTCTTTTCATCAGCAACAAATAATTCGGATGTTTCCCATCCCTTAATTGTGCCTTTGTTTCCCTGATGAGGGGAAATCATTCCCATGACAATCTGTTGGCTAAATTTTCCCCACATCTGCAGAGTGTGTTTCACCAAGTGGGCCATTTGCCCATTTGCAGGCTAATGAACAAGAGGAATTTCAGATTCTTGAGATGGAGGCTGTGGAGGGAGGTTGGGAAACATCATATTTCAGAAAACAGCCTGTGTTGGGCTAGGAGAAAGATTTTATGGATTCTGCTGTAATATGGGTGAATGATGACAGATTCAGCTTTCCTTTGCAAATTTTGGTGAAAAGACCATGTGCTTTCAGGCCCATGAGAAGTTTTTCTTCCAGTGTTCACAACAGACCATTGCAGCATTCCCTATTTGATACGAAAGACCTGAGAATTTTACTTAGCTGTTACTCTCTGAAGGCTGAGAGATACCCTCAGAAAATATCTCAACAGCCAGCAGAGTAAAATATTGTCTAACAGCATCTGAACCAGTAGCACCCAAAGCAACAGACCTCTCCAGGCTTCATTTTGTTCACCAAGGGTTGTGCACACAACAGCCTTTAATTTCTCGACTCTGGGACAAAAAGAACTGGCTTAAGGGCAAATTTTAGGAAGCTGAACCCTGCGCCACTTTCTTTTCATTCTCAGCGCTGTTGGAGAGCCTCAGGAGCACACAGGGTGCCAAAAAAAGGGAGCGAGACCCAGGAAATTTGCTGCTAAACTGGTCTTTAGGGTGTTGAAGCCATTCACATCCACCTGACCCAGATTTCAGGAAAGGGAACATGGGATGAAACAAAGGCACTGGCCAGGAAGAGGACAGAGTGAGGGCTTACAGTCTGGGTGGTGGGTGAAACAGGTCCTTGCTGTGATAGGGAGATGTCCTTGTGGAGGTAGAGTGGACACAGGCAAATCAAAGCCCTGGCAGCTCTGATCCTTTCCTGGCCAAAGTGGGATTACACACTCAGTCACAACCTCTTTTGCAATTTATGCACAAAACAACTCCTGATGTGATACAGTTACTGCCAAATCAGAGATTCACTGAGAAAGTCCCTTTCAGTCTTATTCTGTTATCCATCCACACTGCAATCCATACTGTGGGTTGCAAATAAATCCCCAGGAAGGTGTGTATCAGCACGCGGAATTGGAGAGGTCAGGTCATTCTCTGGACCAGAGAGATACAGGGATAGAGAAACACAAGGTCCTCTCTGGGACTGCTCAAAGCAGACAGAATTTGGTCCCTCTTTTAAATTGTTTCCAAATCTGAATCAAAACTCATCATGATTAAAAAGCAAGGGAATAAACAAACCCTCTGTGCGTGGTATTGTTTGTTCCATGTTCTCTTTTGGGTGGCTTTGAAGCCATAATAACATGAATTAAGAGCTCAAGGTGGCAAACATTTAAAAGCACAGCCTCATTTAAAAGCCTTGCATTTGTACTCCAGCCCTGGGGTAAAAAGGAGTATTATCTGCAAGAACATACCATGCCAGCCCACTGCACGTGGTTTTGCAGCTTGGGTTACACATTCTGATCTTATATTCTGATACTTTCTACAGGATATTGCAAATATTTCCTTCCAGGTTTTTAATATACTAGGATATCTTGTATATGATTTCCCTCCCCCTCTTTACAGACCTTGGGTACGTGTTCTCTCGTCTCAGAGACTTGGACTGACATTTCAGCCAGGAGGGAGAAGTCACGGGAAGTCATTCATTTCACAAGAGAGAAAACTAATTTCCTTGCTGTTTGAAATTTGTGAGACTGTTTTCAAGAAATATCCCAACTGATGGGCAATTTTTCAGGCAGCAACAATTGCTTTCGGGCATGTCTGGTCTCAGATTTGCATCTTCATCAGTATTTGAACCTCTCTACTGCATCACTGCCACACACTGAAGAGAACTACTTTGCTCCTGTAGATAATAGGCTGTTATCCTCGAGCAGTTTAATCATTAGAAGTAAACATGCCATTCACTCTGATCATCTTCAGTCTTAAATACATCCATCCTGTTAAACCTGTTGGTGTTTACCTTCCAGTTAAAAATGGCAGCATTAAGATCCTAGCTAGCAAGCTTTACAACAGAAAAACAGAGGTAGATTTCAAGTTTTGATTCAACATCCAAGAGAAAATTATATTTCACTATGAAAAGTACCCTTAAAATTTAATTGCAGTTTGAAAATGTCTTCCTGCATTTAGGAGAAAAATCACAACTGAGTATCTGAAATAGCGTAACGCAGAGAAATGTCCATTTGCTGTTTCTGGGTTGTGTGGCTCCAAGCAATAACGGGAACACTAAGTGCACAGACTTTTCATGCCTCTTTTTTTCAGGACACCAGGTAACATCATCACCACTGTCATTATACACAGTGTGCACAGTGCCAAACGGCATCAGAACTACTCGGGATGCCCGGGAATGGTCCTATCCCAAAAAATCTGTCACAAATGGAGCTCCTCAGCTGTCACTTTTTTTTCTATGGAAAAGTATGAATGAGCTTAGACTTGGTTTTTTTCTTATTCGAAAAGAGAAGACTGGAAAATATATGATTAATGAATGATATGTCAGGGTTTTGTAAACTTATGAATGATGGAAAGAAAGTTCTGATCAGGAAATAATTATTCACTGTCTTGCTCATTCCAAGTGGTGGAGCCACTATCCCTGGAAGTGTTCAAAAAACAAGGAGATGTGGCACGTTGCAATGTGGTTTAGGGTGGATGGCGGTGTTGGGTGCAAGGGTGGACTTGATTATCTTCGAGGTCTTTTCCAGCCTTAATAACTTTATGATTCTAATTCAGGGCTGAGCAGTGAAACAATCAGACCAAGCAAAGAGAAGTTCTCAGGCAGCATCTCTTTCCCACAAAATACAGTGAAGTCCAAAAAACCCCAAACCACTTTGTAAGGGCATAAACAGACTCACAGTGGTAAATCTGTGACTGGAATCTCCATGTGACTTGTGCTTTCGGGAGTCACCTGCCAGGAGGTGGGAGGAGGAATTACTCTATTATTTGCGAGTTTAAAACATGCTTTATGAAAGCAGTCATTCCTGGTTTTTGTTGGAGGAAATATTCTGCCAACATAGGCCATTGGTCCACGAAATACTTGTATTTTCTGATGAAATTCATTTTGCCCAGTGTGAGGATCTCATACTGGCAGATATGGGAAGTGTAGCACATCCACAGCCATTGTTGCAAGGGGTGGGGATGCGGAGGCCAAAATTTCATTTCCGTGACTGCAAAACACATGAAAAATATTCTGATGTGAAAAAGAGTGGGAAAGGAATGAGGCTGAGGAAAACGAAACCCGAGTTCCTCAGTCACTGGGAGCTAAATTGTAACCACTACTATTAATTATCAATACTTAGGAGTATTAGTAATGAATCATGGTGTCAGGAGGGTTCGTGGGCTGAATGGCTGAGTGGTAACAGGTCTTAAATCTGAGCATCCTCACCTGTTCTGCAGTTGCTCCTTCCAGATTAGATTAGGCTGCAGCTCCTGGCAGTGGATAAGAGCAGCATTCACCCTTCAGGGCCGTTAGTCCCAGGTTTTTTAAGCAGCACTGCATTAATTTTAAATTAAAGAAAAGAAATACTACAAAATAAATCATAAAAGACAACAGAGAGGAAATCGATGTTTGGACATGAGTTGATTAAGTCAGGAAAGAAGAGGCTCTGTGTGCGTGTGGCCACAACTGGAGAAACGCGCACACACAAATAAATCTGAATTGCTTAAGGAATATGAGTGTAAATAAATGATATTTTATAGTGCACCAAACTGCCGAACATGCTATAACCCCGTGAAAACCACTTAGGCTTTAATGGCTGAAAGGAATAAAACTGACAGAAGAATAAATTCCCTGTGCACTCTGACATCACAATACATTTCCTATGGAAATAGTGCCGTTTTCCTCGTTGACTTCAAAAAAGCCATTGAATAGGGTGACTTTAAAGGTTTGGTTTGGTGGGGCAGCACATCTTGGCTTGGAGAAGGCTGGGGAGGTGTTTTCCAGTGAGAGCTGAGCAGCTGAGGATGAGAAGTGAGCAAAAAAATTCTGGCACCACTGGTGGAATAGGTGAGATACCTGGTGTGGAAAAGTTTGGTCAGGTGCCTCTGATAAAATCTACACATTTAGGAGCTGATATTTAAGTTTATTCACACCATAATTGCAGAGGGGGCCATGCTGGTTATTGAGTTCAATCTCCTTTGCTCAGTGGATGCTGGATCCTTGAAAATTTACTGTGTGTACCCCCAAAGTCATAAAGTAGATACTCCAATACACTGTAACAAACTAAAATTGCTACATTTAAATATTTTAAAAGACCAAAACCTACATAAAAAAACCAAGATGTCTAAGGAAGCAAGAAAGAGAGACTGAGCACATTGGTTTTGGACCCTCATTTTTAGTAACTGGAGATTTGTAAGGTGTGAAATGGTCAGATGCTCTTAGGATGTGGCTCATGCCTTAAGGAAGAAGGTGACCCCTCCTTCCCATCTGTTCCTCAAAATTCAGTGTTCTTTGGTGTATGATATGGATTTGAGGTCATAATAATAAATAAAGGACATCTTTAGTTAGAAAAGAATATTCTTCAAATCATGAAATGTTGATATCCCTATTAACCTGAGCTCTTATGACAAACCGGAGTGATAATTAATATAATCCCTGGAGCTAAGCGTGAGAGTCCTGTCTTTCTTAGGTCTAACACAGGTCACGGGACAGATGAATGAAGCCCTTAAAACACCTATTTCTGTCCATTTACTATAGAAGAAGTCAAGGGTGACAAGATCAGCGGGAGATTTTTTATTACAGGCATCTAAACTTAGGTGAGATGAATCATAGAGTAAATGCCCTAACAGTGAGGACACTCGTTATTCTTGCATGGAATAACTGACCATGAAAAATGGGAGAAACCTCCCCATCGCTTCTTACCCTTAAGAAAGAATAAATACTATATCCTACCAGCAATAAAGCTACAGACATCACTGTACCATCTATTAGGTTTCCTTGATCTCTGATTTTTATTACATTATCAAAGCAGGTGAGACACTGTGTTGGCATTATATGAACCCTACACACATTCTTCATGTTTCCATCATTCCTGTGAAATCTGAACCAATGCTGACATGACCTGAACAAATGGCACAATACAGCATCACTTCACACTCAGGTGAAGCAGCAGCAAAAATGTATGTGTTTATGCTTGCAGTGCTTCCTTCATCGCTGTGATGAGTCCTCGAGCCTTTCTGACACTCTGAAGATGTGATTTGGGCTTATTTTGACAGGTTGCTGTATGCAAGGCTTCCTAAGCAATCTTGCATGAACTGCGAGTGTTCGGTGTTGCCTTTGTTTCACGCATTCCCTGACAGAGGTATCAGTGCTGCAGGCAGAGAGGAGAAGTAACAAAGCAGGAGGTGTGTTGTGTTCACCAGAATGCAAATCTCAGTCCCTCTTCTGATAAGAGATGCAGAGCCAGCACCTGCATGGCTCCAGGGCTCTCCACCTGCAGTGCCATTTATCCTCCAGATTCATTAAGAGCTCTACCAAGAGACCAAACTAAAAGCACAAAACAGCCTTCAAGGAATTAATCACGCTTCTTTCATCAGCCCCATGTCTTTCTAGCTGCGGGTATTACCCCTTCGTTCATCTGTCCACTCCTGCCAGATTCAGGATGCTCCTGTCCCAAACCAACGGATGTATTTCTGCAGAGTGGCTGTGTGGGTACCAAGAGGGGTGGCATAAAGTTTGGTTTAGAGCATAATGGAGGAGATCAGTGTGATGTTTAGGAAGGACAGTTAGGTTTTCCCACGCCTCCTCCCCACCAGCCCTCACACACACCAAGTCCCCGTTTTCACTGTCTTTGATGGGCAGTGTGGTTTGTCCTAGGATAAGAAAACCAGGTGGGAATCGCAGGAGGAACTGTCTGGATGTTTCCATCATGAATGCATTACAGACATGGGGGAGCTCAGGTGTTGGTGCACACCTGCAAAAGTGCTGCTGGAGACTGGGCTGACTGGGCAAACTGGTCTCCCAAGGTTACAAGCAGTTTGTGGGTGGGTCCTCCGCCTGGCAGGGATATTTACAGGGTACATCCAGCCTAAAGATAGGGTGAGCAACAGGCACTTTTGGATGGGTGAGCAAAAGGCATTAAAATTTAGTCAAATGCAGAGGTAAAATCCTGTAGCAGCTCCATAGGTGCTTTGTAATTGTGAATTCTGCAAGGCCAAAGACTGTAATCCTGTATGTTTATAGCCAAACTTGGTTGTATTATACCCCTTTAGATACTATAATCCATTCTAATAAATGATAAAGTTGTTATTTAGATTCTGCACCGGCAATATTTAGATACTGTATTAGGAATAAAGCTAATCATAGTCATCCACATAAATCACTGTCCTACTTCTCCCACCTGGCTGAGAACTTTACCTTGGCTACTCTGCTGCAACCAATCTTCTCTTTTTGCATCTGACAGTCTAAACATGCTTTGACTTCCCTATTTTACCAAAAGAAAATGATCTCAGAGGCCCTCTGATGTGTTCAAAAGCTCTGCCAGTACTGCTGGAGCTGCTCACCCGGGTTCATAACGCTATGACACAATGTTCCAAAGAGTTGGCTGATGGGCACTGGGACAACAGGATAATTACACACTGCAGATGAAACGAGATTACCTGCTCAGCAATTAATGTGAGGAACTAACTGGTGAAGACTTCTTGAATATTGCAAGGGTCCCAGGACCTCACACAGGTTGAAATCTGACTTTTCTGCAGAGCAAATGTTTTCACTTTTTTGAGATAAATACAGACACTTGAGGCCATGTGATGAAGTCTAGTGTTGACCTTAACCCTGCTCCAAACATGTGAGTACATGCAAAATATGCCATGTCGAGTCCAGTGAAGGTCAGCAGTACCAGAGGCTGTATGGATAAACCCAGAACTGACATAAAGTGTCTCACTATCCTCCCTGGTGGCTCTAGGGTATCCTGCTTATCCCACTCATTTTTTTCTCATCCCTATTGCTCACTCACTCTCATCTCTGTAACGCTCAGGTATTTTCCCAGTGAAAAAAGAAAATAGAGGGATACAGACATTTTAGTTGCTCTTTGATGGCTCTAAGACAGTTGCTGGAAAAAACTGCTTGGCCCTTGAAGCAGCTCTAATGACTTCTTTGGGGTGGTACTCAAAGAATCTATCATGGCATATCCATGGGTTCCCCTTCTGGGAAGAGTTCAGACAGGGTTGGTTTGGGGAAGCTCTGCTCTAGCCTTCATCTCGTGCCTCCTTTGTGTCATGTTCAAACGTTAATGACAGAAGGAACAGTAACTCTCCCAGAGCCCAAATTTTCAGTCTTCTATTCCAACCCCTTGATTTCACCCTCCTGTGCTCATTTCCCTGACCCTCAGTTCCCTCCCATGAAAAGTGCGATGGAAATCTCCATGTTTTGCACACACACAGACCTGGAATGTGCACAAGGCCTATATCTGTGAGTAATTCCCCTCAAATCCAGTGAAGGACTCCCATTGTATGGCTTTGCATCTTTTCAATGGGTGAAGGATTGAGTTTTGAGGAATGGGGGGATCAGCCCAGGATCCATTGTCATCATTCACTCGCCCTCCAAGTACAGCAAATTTTTGAGTTCTCTGGCTCTGAGACGTCCCACTCAGAGGGAGATGCTGGTCACAGCCCATGGTGGTCCTGCAGAGCTCAGAGGGTCTCCCTTAGGACCATATTTATAGGGTCACAAGAGAATTGGCATTGGTCATAGCATTATTCCATCCAGGCCATAATTCAGGTTGGTAACTTCCTCTGAAAGTTTGACAACAAAAATGTTGTTCCACTGGGGTTGTTATTCAGGCAAGAAAAATAAGTTTCCAAGGCTGTTTGTTATAAAACAGCAGCTCATTAGGCAGCAACTAGTTCCTGGGAGCAGACAGAGTTCCTGACGAGCTTAAGAGGGGCTTAACCCAGGGGCTGTTTGTCAAGGCGGAGGCCTAACGAGCATTTCTGAGATCATAGTGCAGCCTCAGGAGGGGGGCATGTACCCCCACAGATGCACACAGAACCTTTTCGTTATTTTTATCTTGCTTTGAGAGAAGTAAACTCACACACACACAAAGCAGGGCAGGAAAATAAAATGTTCTAAGAGGATCTAGATAAATAAGATTGGACAAATTAGATATTCTGGAAGCAATAGAGATTGAAAGCGTGTCTGATGTAAAACAAAAACCAGAATACACAGTTACAGCAATCACACAAAACACACCTGAAAAATGGTGCCAGAGCATTTTGAGGGAGAAGATCACTTTATAAAAGCCAGAACTAAAAATCTTGGAAAGGTTTGTCCTTCTCCTTCCCTGATCTCTCAGTAGAGGAATCTCATAATGAGAAGGGAACCTCAAAGAGCTCTTGGCTGAGTTATGCCACTGTGGGTTCCTACAGTAATTAGGACTTTATAAACTTTCTGAAGTAAGACCCAGCTGCCCTTTCGTTTTCTTTTTCTCCTATGCAGTGCCTTTGCTACATGTTCCTAAACTTTTTTCCACCTTTTTTTTTCCTGTCAGAAAGCACTGCCAAATTCAGTGATATAAAATAGGTGGCTGAGTGAAGACTGAAGGAGTCAGAGAAATTTAAGCTTTCATTGAGGCAACTTTCCCCAGTTATTGAGATACATTATGGTATTTTTGTGTTAGTGAGGCTTCTTCCCTCTCAGTTTTTCCCACTCAATTTTCCTCACCATTTACTAAATGGCTGTATTTTCAGTCTTTCTTAAGAAGCAAAGACTTTTATAATGTCAACATCTCTTGATTCAGTGTAAGTTGGAGATCCATGGAACAGTTTCCTGGTGGAGAGCTCTTCCTGCTACAAATAATATTTCATGACAATACAATCCTTGGAAACCAGGTATGTTCATTCTGTAACTTCTCTTCTGTAGGAAAAATCTGGATTTTCCAGAGAGAATGCTTATTCTGTGTTTTGGGAGGAGCAGTGAACTGATACTTCTACATTTGCTGAAATATTGCAGGACTTCGTATTATACAGAAAATCATTGTGGTGTGAAGACACGTCCTATTTTCCTCCTGCACAAAAATGTGTATTGCTCCGAGATAACAGGGTAATACCTTTCCTGAGCCCATGTTTTTCTGGAGACTGGAGTCTGGCTTTGAGAACAGGCTCTAGCATTTCCCTCTGTGACTGTATTGACAGCACCAAAAAGGCTGGATAATGGGATGATGTTATCTCTGAGGATACCCAGGGGATGACAGAAGGGTGAGAGCTCACGATTCACTGTCCTCTGGTGGGTGAACAAAGCCCTACTCCGGAGTTATTCAAGAATATTTGTTTTTAGTGGGGATGACTTTGATTCAGTCTCGTGAATAGCAGTGGTCAAGATTAGAGGCAGGACCTGGGCAGGGCTCTGTGTGAAGTGTCCCCTTGCGTCCTGACTCTGCTCAGACGTCCAGCACCCGACCAAATGTGCAGGAGGAGGGAAATCCTGCCTTGCTGAGTCTTTTGCCTTCTCAGAGTCAAACCCATGGGCTGCAAACCACTCCTGCCTCTGAGGTGTTCTGTGAGTAGCAGAGCTCAGCTTTGTCAACCCTGTTTCAGTCTGTGACAAATTCCTTCCCTGAATCCGTTCTCTTTTTAATCTAAATGTCAGGTAGGAAATTAAAGCCCTGCTGAAACGGAGTGTATTACCAGCATTTTATTAGATCACAAACAATTTAATAACCAGATAGAGGGAGAAGGTCATTTTGTTGTCAGTCCAACTTATCTCATAAATTAGGCATCAAGTTTTGCACAAAAGCATCTCTCAGCAAATAAAATTATCTGGCTTGATGAAGGACCTCTGTCCATGGAAAACAGATAACAGATGAAAGAGGGAGCCCTGCAACAAAATTCTTATCCAGAAATGTATGAAAGGGGATGGATTCTTTAAAAATACTTTTCACACATTTCCCCATTAGCAGTAAGTAAATGCCAAAGTAAGTAGCATGCCAAAGGACACACCTTTTTGATGGATTAATGTGAAATGCTTTCAAGGTCAGTAAACTAAAGGGTTGGCAGATGAAATATTGATGATAAATAGGGGAGCTCTTAGTGACCTCACTGGCTGTAAAAGGAAGAAACATTATCACTTCACTAGGACTATTTATAGCCCAGAGATTACACTTTCCTGAGCAGGAGCAGGGCAAAGAGTGCTGCAAACCAACATGATTCCAACATGTCACACCACAAATCTGTCTCTGGGATGAGGGGAAGGAGTGACAAGGAAATGGCTTGGCTAGAGCAAAATTTTTTTTCTGAAAATATGAATGTCTAATGTTGCTCAGAGGCACAGGGATTTTTTTTTTTTTTGAGACAGAGAGAGAGGAAATAAGAGTATTTTTTATTCTAGTATGATAAAGGCATAAAGACTCCTTTGTGAAAAAATGGGAATGCTTCACTGACGTCTGCTTTGAGTAGTGGATTTCCATTGTGTCACGTGGCAGAGAAGCCAGTGGGTTTCTAGTGGGGTCCCGGTGCTATTGACCCAATGTCATCCAATTTTTGGGCTGCTAATAAACTACAACCTTGTTCCTCACAGCAGTTTATACTGTTTATGCTTTATGATTCATGGACTGATGGGGTGAAAAATACTTGGTAATTTGTTCAAAGAATATGGGATCTCTTAATGTGGATACCAGTCGTCAAGGACAGGATTTTTATTGCCAAATGCAAAGGAATGTGCATTCCCGGGACATGGAGTGGTTGGCTATCCCAAAAAGAAAGGAAAGCCATTTCTCAAGAGAAATTTATGGACCATTCAAGGTTATGGTGTTTCAGCTGGACATTTCATCCAATGCTAGGATTTATTTCCTGTCTTTGTATAGATTATTTTAGCTTTGGTGTCAGCAGGGCTGGAGACTTTAACAAGATTTTATAAACTTATTGCTGATGAAGAGTGTGGTTAACCCAAAGACTTCCAGGAGGAAAATAAAGGTTAGGATAGAACATGTGCTGTGTAGTCTGGATCCATTGGTAGGCAGAGTACATATAAAAGGCCATAAAATGCAAAATCCTATATGTGGGCAGAACAAATGCAACCCTTACTGACTGGATAGGGGACAACACAACCTCCTGGGAAAGGCTGACATCACGTGGTCTGGAAAATCCCTTGGGTCAGTTTGGGCCAGCTGTCCCAGCTGTGTCCCCTCCCAGTTTCCTGTGCATCCCCAGACTTCTTTCTGGCAGAGCAGTGTGAGAAGAGAAGTCCTTGACTTAGCATAAGCCCTGCTCAGCAACAACTAAACCATTAGTGTGTTGTCAACATTATTCTCATCCAAAATCCTAAACACAACACTGTACCAGCCAGTGGAAGCCAGGTAGGAAATTAACTCTATCCCAGCTGAAAACAGGACATGGTATTTCTGAAAAAACAAACAAACAAAACAAACCTCAACAAAACAACAAAAAAACCCCAACCCAAACCAAAACCCAACAACAAAAACAGCCAAACAAAACCCCCAAACCCTACAAAAAAGATCATCTACTATAGGCAAAAATCTGGAACAAAATTGTGTTCCCAATCATGTGGTGTGGCCAAAAGATAACATTGCCTGTGGGTTTATGCAATAAAAGTTTTCTGAGCTGGGATAGACAGAGGACTTTACCTGGATTCTCTGAAACAGTAGACGTTGGGATGCCACAACAGTTCTGGAGGTAAAGGATATGTAAATCATGGAGAATCTGCATGGAAAAGTCATAAGGTATTTCTCTCAAAGTGAAGGTCTTTAAATAGCAGTTGTCTTAATGCAAAGATGGTCAGAACTGATTTGATGATACTGAGCAGAAAACAGAAGACTTCCTAAGAGTGGTGGAACCTGTGGAAAAATCCACAACAATTTTCATGTCAGACGGTTTTACAGAGGGATACAATTCTTTTCATAAATCAAGGAGGATTTGTTCCAGTGGTTAAACCACTACAGAAAGTAATCAAATTTCCATTTCATGATATCTTTTCAAAAAGCGTACAGCTTTCCTACGAGGCAGTGCTGCAGCTAAACACCCACTTGCTTTTCTCTAGGAGAAACTTGGTAAATAGCTGTGCACTGTGTGATATGGGAGGTTAGATTATATTGTCAGTGTGCTCTTTCTGGCATTAAAGTCTTTGTATCAAAGAAATCATTGTCTGATCCAGGACTACAGGCTCTGCATCCCACGGAGCGTGGTGCAGCAAAAGGAAACATCCCCTGAAAATAATCTTGTGTAGAACAATACGTATTATTCCCCTTGGCAGGAGATCATACAGTTTTATTTTCCAGGGTTTACTCACTTTTTCCTTTATTTCTTCCTATTTCCTTTTATTTAAATTATTGTAATATATTTCTGTGTTGGATGTAGCCTAAAGGATGGGAGATGTTAAGGTATGTAAGCAGATGAGGAGGCTCTAGGCTGAGGAGCTTGAGGTTAAGCAAACTGAACAGGTTGTGGAAAAATTTGGACATGACATGAGAAATTGGAAAGCATCACATATAACAGAGAGAGAAGCGGATAAGAGTTACAGGGAACATCATGGAGAATGCCCAGGTTTCACAGGTGGAGTGTTAAGTGAAAGACAACCAAACTCCAGCACAAATTGGAGGGGAATTCAGGGGACCTCTGGGGGCTTACAAAGCAAGAAAAAAAAAGAGTGCCTCGATATCCACATCAGTAATGTGAAATAAGGTTATATAGGTGTATGAATATATAGAATATGATTATATAGGTGATGGTATCAGAAATGTCAAATTTGAGTATGGTTTTAGCAAAACTGGGACAAATGGAGAAAAAAAGTTAAGTGTGAGTTTATTTGGGAGGGCACAAGGGCAGGGAGAAGGAGGGCTTGGGGCAGATTGTGAACTGAAAGCATGGGAGAATGGAGAAGAGATGAGGGCAAAGGACTGGTTGCACGGAAGTGGTTTGATACGTCTCCTGGACAAATCCACCACCTGAGCAGTGTCATTTGTCCTATTGTCTATCAAAGCCTATTCCAGACTATTTTCCTGTGTGAACGTGCATTTGTGGCAACCAGTCAAGGGAGAGATCATAGGTCCAGGAGCTGGGTTCTGGAGAAGCCAGGAGTCTGACAGTGCATATTTTGTTTCAAGGACATTCAGCTGGGACACCACATGTTGGCTTTCAGCTTTCATCTGGAATGGGAAACGTGAAGAACAAAGTCCTGTGAAAAAGGGGAATTCCTGTATTCTGAACCTGAAATCAAATGGACTGACAGAAATTCTCATCAGGCTTTTTTACAGTTTTCCTGAGGAAGAATTCAAATAAAACCCAGCCATGGGGTTACACTGAGCTAATTATAACCACAAATAATCTTCAAATCAGGTGCCAGTACCCCAACCGTGACATTTTGGAGAAATTGAATCAATTAAGCAATTAAGCAATTGAAATTTTGGAGAATTTGAATCAATTAAGCAATTAGGTCATTTCTGTCATTGAAACAATTCCAAGGTCCAGTCTCTGACCTCGCATGATATTGGGAAAGATTGTGTTCTGGCCAGTCCCGAGAGCCACCTAATTAAAGGCTAATCAAATTATTGATTATTGATGAAAGCTTTTTAGTTGTTCTAGAACTTTTGGTAGCACTTTGACTTCAACGCAGTGTTAGTGGTGGAGCTGGTTAATCACTGGGACTTGGTGCTGCAGATGCTTGATGGAAGCAGGAGGCAGAACTTGTGCTGTATTTATGAATTACTCCTTCACTGTTGCTGACAGACAAATACAGGAAACAATATGGAAAATATGGCCAGATGATATTTAATAAAAGAGCTTTTTCAGAGACCTGAATATCCATTACTGTGCAGGCAATAGTTAGCAGGATAAACAACTCAATCCATCTCAATCTGTGCACTTAGGCAGAGCTGTATCCCTGTCGTTATTCACCTGCTCGGATTTATCTTCTTATTTGCCTTCTTATTGATACATATATCTCTCTCTATCGTGTTTCCAAAGCACTTGGCACTCTGTGATCTGATTGTTCAGCTTCTGGTTTTGGGATCATCCCGTGTAAAAGGAGACAGAGGCTCTGGAAGCAATGGTTGCCAGGAAAAACTCCATGGTGCCTGTGGGGATGAACTTTGCAGAGGCAGTTCCCAGAGTTTTTTTAAGCTTAGGACAAAGGAGGGTCACTGTGTTTTGTCCTTTCTATGGCAGACACTTACAGCACACAAACCCATCCAAAACTGAGCAAGCAGCAGCAGAAAACTGGAAGTTTGGGTCCAAAAACCTATGGGGAAGCCTTGCTTTTATAATCAAAACCGTGTCCTGTGCAGTGTCCTCAGGCTGGATCTCTGCTTTTGTCTGTCTCCATTTTCCTATAATCTTATTTGTCTACTTCTACATTCATTTATTTGATTGTTTTTTTAATCACCTCAGCAACTGCATTCTTTTGTGATCTCATGAACATTTTTCTTTTGTTTAAATACTCTCTCCCGCTACAGGGGCAGCTCTTCAGCCACACAAGTGCAGCACAAGGAAGAGTTTCTTGCTGTATTTATTTCACTAAAGAGGTTGCTTCGAACATCAAGTGAAGAGGCCTTGCTGTTTGGTAAATGGGATGAGTAGATGAAGCCATCAGGTATTTCATGGGTGTTTCATAGAAGAAAAAACACTGTATACAGTGATGTGAGGGCCTCACTCACTGTGCCTCAATCTGTGCCTCAGTATTGACCTTCAAAGGAACAGTTTTCTGCATTTGTAACCCAAAAGCTAAACCAAAGGAGGCCTAAATTCTTTATGAAAGGTTTTTCGTTCTTATTGCCTGCTGCAACTCCCCCTCCCCCCCCGGCCCGGGTCTCCCTTTATCACTCAGCCCAGGCAGCAGATTAATTCTCTGCCAAATGCAAAATCTGATGACATTTTTTCCATAAATCAAGACGCTATCAGGGGATTTACTCCAGAGCAGTAGCTCCCGGCCCTGACTTTACAAAGATTTCAGTGTAGGAAGGTTTCCAGCAGAAGCTGCCTCTGTCCCCAAAATCTTTCAGTTGCTGGGAGGCAGTGCCAGTGAGATGCTGTGTGCGGCTGTTGCTCCACAGCTGGTTTTAGACTGAGAAATGAGAACAGATGGAGCAGCTGTGGTAGAAACAATCTCCAGGGTGGAAAACTCATGTCTTCTTAGTGTGAGCTGATGAACTGAAGCTGGTGTTTGTGTCAGATTTTTCTCTCCTTTCTGAGTAGAATCAAGCAGGGGACATTACACACACAACGTTCCAAGGCAACTACTCAAGTACCAAACAAGTAAATTAAGATGGAGTGATGGATTCAGATGATGTGTTAAATATCATTTTTCTGGTAGACTCTTAGCATGGATACTCAAATGGACTGTGTGGATTTATCCTCAATCAACTTGAAGCCTCAGCACTACTGTTACTGTTTTACCCCCATTTTTAAAAAGTGGAAACACATAAATGCTTTATTGAGCATGATTGTTCTACAAAAAAACCCAGGCTTTCTGAAACATTACACTTGATAAAACAGAGATGATGGACAAGTTTCCAGTAATTCTAATCTTTGACTATCATTGCTCTGAAGAGTAGATTCTCCTTTAGAATTGCTTCAGCAGTTGGGGAATATCATGGTATCTGCTTGTCTCAACGTGAGGAGGACCACGTTTGCAATATTGCAGTTACTACCCAGGAGAACCAGAGTGCCCAGGACAAGGAATTCTCCGTCCTGGCAATCTGCAGAAGTCGATGAACTCAAACATAGTTTCAAAATTACATTTTTTACAGTAAAATGCACTAATGCCCCACATAATTCCATCTTACCTCGTACAAAAGATGCTGCACAGCTGTATCAACCCAGGAGAGCAAAGCTGGCATCTTCATCATCATCGAGTCCTTGCTTTTTAATTTCCCCCAACAGACTTTCCCACTCTTCCCTGGGTTATGACTGCTGGAAAACTTGAAAAGAGGCAGAGATGTACCAAGAAGAAAATAAACCCTGTTCTCTTTATCTGAGCTGGTGTCCCATGAAGGCATCCCTGGGGTTGGAGGGCTGGGATTCAATTTATTGTTGCCAACTGACTGTGTTACTGAGAGTAGAGTAGAGAGTAATTTCTGGTGCATATTTCATCCAGGCCACCTAAATATCCTTTCATAGCCACACTTACTCAATATTCTGACATCACAAAAAGCTGAGTTTCAACTGTCCGTGCTACTGAAACAAACCTGAGGAAAACCAAGAAGAAATATTTGAGGAGGAGGAAGATTTGTGAGTTTTGTTTGAGATCTGCAGCAAATAAACATGCTGATGATCAGCCAGAATGATGTGGAATGGGAGCGGAAGCTAGAATTCGACTGCCAGAGCAGGCTGCATTTGGTTGCTTCAAGTTCTTACAACTCCTTCAACAAGAAAAGCTGAACTGCTGGGAAGCTGCTTGGGCAGTGCTCTGGTTTAACAGCCAGGGGGATTTATCTTCAAGTGGGACTCGTAATGATTAGTCTCATTAAGTTAAGTTGTGGTGGCCCAGGAGCTGATTTGTGCTGTGGATGAGTGGTTAAAGGGGCCATTGGGCAGTGCCAGGGTGGTCACCCCTTCAAGCCCTGCATAAACTGCATTGCAACAAGCCCAGCTGTCAAAACTCATGTTTTAACAAGCCCTGATAGCCCAGTATATTCTTTTGAAGAACAACTGATATAAAGGGACCTTAAGGCAAATTAGTGTTCAAATACAAATCACAGCAATTTCAGATCTAAGAAACAAGTGGAGGGTTTAACTCCCTCACAAGCATAAAAGAGAAGGTGCCTGCAGTTATGAAGCATATTTCATTTTTTCTGGTTGCTGGAAAAGGATACATTTTTCTTTCTGGATAGATTGAATGTTTTTTAAAGTAGATAAAGTTAAGGATGGAGGTTAAGAAGAGGGATTTGGTGCCACAAAAATGAACAAAGTCAGCCTCCTAAATCAAGTAATTTTTACAAGTATGAACTAGAAGAACAGATCCAGTAGAATCAGTATTTCCTAGAATATCACTGAAGACACAAGCAAAATGTTTGGGATATGAGCCTAAGTGCAAAAAAATTACTATTGATTTTATGTTTCAGTTATCTCAGACTCATTTGCTTCATTATGCCCTTAAAATAAATATATTAAGTGGAGGTCTTATGGGTTTAATGAATCTTGAGATCAACCAATTCTGTAACAGGTGTTTTCCTTTCAGAATCACTAACATGAGCAAAACTCATAGAAAGAAAGAAGGGAAAATGAGTTTTGTTAGAGAAACTGGCCAAAGAGCATAAAGCGAGCAACGTGGAAATTTAACAAATTAATGGTATGTGGAAATTAAGGCAGTAATACAGGTTCAAATTTCACTGCCTTCTGCATATGCTGTGAATTACAGTTCTTCAGAGGGATTCAGATGTGTGATAGTACACTACTGAGTCAGTGATGGTGAGAGCAGGTGGCTTTTAGAGGTGCTAATGGCAACATCATTGGTGGATAGATTCATCTTTGGGATTTCTGTTACTGTGCCAAATAAGACAAATCTTTGGATGGCCACAGTATCATGGAATGGTTTGGGTTGGAAGGGATCTTAAAGCTCATCTCATTTCCCCCCCTTCCGTGGACAGGGACACATTCCACTATCCCAGGTTCCTCCAAGCCCCGTCCAACGCGGCCTTGGACACTTCCAGGGATGGGGCAGCCACAGCTCCTCTGGGCAACCTGTGCCAGGGCCACACCACCCTCCCAGGGAAGAATTTCTTCCCAAAATCTAATCTAAACCTACTTTCTTTCGTCTTGAGGCCATTCCCCCTTACCCTGTCACTACACCTCCTTGTGCTTGCTTGCTGACCCCAAACATGGGCCCAGCTCTTGTGTCATGTGGCCTTATCTGCTCAAGGCAACAATCCATCTTTGTGAGCTCTGCTTAATTAGAGTCTGTGATTCCCACCTGAAAAACACCAATGAAAAATTTGTTATATGAACGGTCATGGCATAAACTCCCATAATTTTGTCAATCTAGAATTTACAGCTTTGTGACACCCCAGCCTTATGTAGGACTTTTAATCACATCCTGGAAAACTTTCAAAGTTTCTTCTTCACACTGTGTTTCTCTTTCATGAATCGGTTACTTGGTGGCAAAAAGGAGACAGTGACTCTAAAACTCAGAACTTTTCTGAACAGTTAATTGATGAGATCTGGTCCCTGAGTGGTCAAAAACTTCTCTTGAGTCAACAACTCAGTCAAGGGCAGGAATTATGAGCTGCTGCCTTTCTTGGATTCTTTGAGAAGAATTACAGACCTAAATTCCTTTTTTTATTTTTTTATTTAAAATCTGCTTGTGCACAGCAGGACACTGGCCCTGGCTTTTATAACTTGGAATCAGGTGGTGGATGCAAGCAGTAAGTTAATGGAAAGAAGCAGAACAAAAACAAATAGTAACTACATTTTCTAGTCACCGGGAAAGCAGTCATTTGGATTAATCTGTAGTACTGGGGCGTCTTTTCCTGTCCCAAGTATTGCTGTGATGGATGTAAATGATAAAAATACATAAGCTCCTTCTCCAGATTTGTGAGTTATTCCCTGGTAATGTGTTTCTCCTGCTGCCCTCAGAACAAGGATGATTTCTTTGTAAATCTGGAATTGAACTAATGATTCAAGGAGTGCATCCACGTGACAAAGGATATCCCAGTGGCTTGTTTGCTCAAGCTCCTTAGGAGAAAGAAAGATAAGCAAAGAGGATAAAAATCAATTATTTCCATTCCCATGACATACTGTGAAATATTATCAGTCATTGGGGCAGACAGAACATACCTGGGACAAATTTTGATAAAATCTTCAAGAGCCTTCTACCAAAGGAGACTCGTAACACTCCATTTCCTACCTCAACTGAAATACACACATTGAAGGAGAAGGAGTTAATTCCTCTGGTTTAAAAATAAATTAGCATGTTCTCACTATGGGTTTTTTTTAATCCCACCAAAATAGAAAACTGAATGGGAAATGGATATGAAATGGGTTGCAATAGAAGAACTTTTGGGTTGAGGGCTTGTTTGGAGCCCAGGACAGTTGGGCTCTTGTCCGAGATCCACATCCATCTTGGACCAACTTTGTTCCTTTTGGCAAAGTTGATATTCCTTGACTGATCATTTTTTATCTCTCTCTTTACTGAAATTTTGAAAGATGTATTCTGCTTAAAAATGGTGAACCACAGCTTAGGTGACTTAAGGACAGACTTTGATGTTTTTAACAGGCAGGATTGTTACAGCTCAGGGATGGTAATTGTATTCCAGTCTTTCCCTTACAACATTGTCTATTTAAGTAGCAAAAAAACCCTCATGTTTTTGTGTTCTTCGAGAAAACTTCACAGAAGCAAAAAATAAATAACTGCCATGCTAATAGTAAGTAAACAAAGAAAATGAAACCTTCTCATCTGCCAACTGTGCACTGTGGCCTTTGAAAATATAAAAAGCCTTCAAATAGCCTGGGCCTTGGCTGCATTATCTCTACCTAGAAAAATCCTGCCCTTGTTTCTCACCCTTCTTTTATTAAAGGGAACCTGAAGTGTATATACATCCAGATAAACATTTTCAAAAATCTTCCTCTTGTTAAGTCTGCTTTTGAAATTTTTTTGTGCAACAACGTACTTTGAGAGATTTAAGTATGTTCTTAAAGGTGTGTCTTAAACGTAGTTGTGCTCAGAGGAGGTGAAATAAGGTATGTGTGGACTGCCATACAGAAATGTAAAGTAAAAATGTCATTTTTTACAGAGTGCAAAATGATTTACAACTGGGAGGAGAGTAAGAGTAGGAGAGGGGATCTGTAATAAATTATCAGTATAGAAGAAATAATGTATTTCTTCAAAATATTGGGCTCTGGGGCAACCCCAGTTCTAGTTTGCTAAGAGTCTAAAAAGGAGAAAGACTACTTTAAAAACAACAGAAGCAGAAAGAAACAGAAAAAGGAAAATAAAGATCTCCTTTTAGATTATTAATGTTGGTTGGATAAAAAAGCGCTTGGAGACATGGTTTGAAATGCTATTTCATTACCTTCTCTGCAGTCCAATCCATGTACTTATTTATCTGGATTTGAAAGAAGCTGACAAATTCAAGGCAATATTAGATTGCAACAACACTTCAATTAACCTTGACAGCATTAATAACAATGATGTGCCACCTGTATCTGTTAAATGTTTCATCATCTTAGATGGAGTTAATTGAAATTAATCAGCAGCACAGGGAGGTTAACAAAAGCTGAGAGAAATTTTTAAGGGATATGATGGATTTATTTACTCATAGATTTCACCTGAGAACAAAACACACAGGTACATATTCATGAAGTGACCCAAGACAATTAAAAGCCAGGAAGATGTTTTTTCACTTGCTTTAATAGGATGTAGAGAGAAGAATGGACAAATTGTACAAGAATCAGGATGATTCTTTCCATGCAGTATCCCGAAGGAACACATAATATCTTTCTATCCACCTGCACAAAAGGTAAATATCCAGGAAAGAAAAAAACATTTGTCCGTGTCATCACTTAATTAACATCAACCCTGGATAGCAAAATAGCTTTGCCTTGTTCTTCAGATTTTAATGGGCTGTGCATTTGGAGCAGGGATTTTCTTTCCCATCTCTCTCTGTGGCTGACATCTGCCATTAACAGATGCATCTTACATGATCTCCTTCTTCCATTCGTTCTGCCCTCCCACACGGGATAGTCGGGTTGGGAAGCTCACAACGGATACCTGGGGATTCGTGGTGGGAAGCAGAAAGATCAGTGGATCTACAGGTGACTCCCAATTGACAGGAAGATGGATACATAAGAGATGGAACATTTTGGGGCTTGAATCTCTTCTGGAAATTTCCCCTGCTTGATTATTTTTTCTAAATCAGCTCTAAAGGGAGAAGGAGCAAGGCAGACACAGGTCATATGTCAAAAACAGAAATGCTATTTTCTGTTCTGGGAAAATGCCTCTTCACTTCTTAGTTAAAGCTACAGAGAAGGCTACTTCCTACTTTTATCTCAATCTCCTGTTTCTAGAACTGATTCAGTTCCCTTGTCAAACATTTGGGGAATAAATCCCCCAGAAAGTTCATTGCATCCTTCCCTTTGCTATCAGAAGCAATTACATATTCCTGTGAGGGAAGATCTACCTAAAAAATGTAAGATTTCATTACCACTACTGTTTCCTTTCCCTCATATGATCAGGTCTTGATCAGGAAGGCGATGTTGCCGTGGTGCCTCCGTGTTCCTCGAGATCTGGGCGTCACTTGCCCATTGATGTGTTTATATTCTGCCACCTGGGGACATAGTTGTAGTCATAGAATCGTGGGATCACTAAGGCTGGAAAAGACTTCTTAGATCATCAAGTCCCACCATTAACCCAGCACTGCCAAGCTCACCACGAAACCATGTCCACAAGCACCACATCTACATGTTTTCTGAACATTACCAAGGATGGTCATTCCACCACTTCTCTGAGCAGCCTGTTCCTCATTTTGCTCGTGGAAGTTCCTACACTCAGCAGCTACATGTCTTGATTAAGTTACCTAAGAAGCTGAACCATAGCTGAAATTGGAGTCCTTTTAACCTGTTTGACCAAGACAACAGTCTTAACCTAGAAATATCAACCCAGAAAAAGTAGAGACTGACTGAAACAGAGAAATTAGAATTGCAGGAACATTCTTCTGGGCTTTACCCTGATGCCTCTCTTTCTTCTGTTCTCATCTTTACCTCTTTTGAAAGCTGCAGATGAGCCTTGCATCAGTCTATTTTAAGCAGCCACGTGTGCCAGCACCAAGGGTTCTCAGGTCAGTAGAGAAACCTTTCCAAGCCGACATAGAGAGCTCTAATGAGACCACCAGGAGCAGCTTTGCTCTCTCCTGCTCATTTGCAGTGTGCTCAGTTGAGCTTGACACACATTATCAGGCTGTAATTCATTTAGGCATTGGTCAAGGGATAATTTCCAACATTTAGAGAAATAAATCTTCAGAAATCTACCAAAGATATAACATAAAACCAGCAAGGGGTATTAACATATGTGTGTGTGTTTAATCATGGTAGAGATGAGCAGAAATACATACGAAATATCAGACTGGCCTGGAGCGACAACAGTACTCTCTAACTTGATGTGACTTTAAGGGAAAGAGAGAAAAAAACACCCTGAATTTGTTTTTAATAAGCCTTGTGAAAGATGTTCTTGGAGCTTCACTCCTCAGCACGTTCTTCCAGAAATAGATTCAGATGTTGGGGTATCACTTCTTTGTGTCTGAAGACCGATATGTTCTTGAGCTAAAAATGAAACACTGAGCAGATGCTGACTTGAAGTGACATGTTCTGAAAGCAGGCGAGTTGGATGCTGTCAACAGCCAGTAAACACATACAAACAAGAAAGGCAAAAAAATATGAAGGAATAAGAAAAGGCAGTAATTAGACATAACACCCTTTGACGGGGGATTAATGAACAGGATTAATTAAACTGGTATTATGAACCTCACACCCCCAGTTCTTATTTCCAATTAACAGGTGAAGAAAGCGAGGCACAAGGCAGTGACACCACATCCTCTTTGGGAGACTGAGTTGTTTGCCCTCAACCCCCTCCTCTGTAGATACCAGTTTCTGTAGAGCTTTTCTTCAGAAGGCAACTTGTCTTCCACTGAGCAACCTCCAGGCTTACAGAATCATAGCATGGGTTGGATTGGGTTAGAAGGGATCTTAAAGATCATCTCATTCCAACCCTCTGCCATGAGCAGGGACACCTTCCACTAGACCAGGTTGCTCAGAGCCCCATCCAACCTGGCCTTGGGCACTTCCAGGGATGGGGCATCTACAACTTCTCTGGGCAGCCTGTGCCAGGGCCTTACCACCCTCACGGGAAAGAATTTCTTCCTAATATCTAACTTAAATCTACCCTCCTTCCAGGCCATTCCCCCTTGTCCGATCACTACTTGCCCTCTTGAAAAGTCCCTGGCCAGCCCTGGGTGTTGCAAACCCGTGACTGGTGCATGTCCAGCACTCAGAGATCAGACACTGGTACCCAAAATTGAACCGGAGCCCATTGTGCAGACAGACGTGGGGGAGAAAGGGAATGAAAACAAAAAAAACCAAACAAACAAAGCTAAACCAGGGAATGATTGTTTATGTTCCTCTCCTTCCCGTGGGTTTCCTTCTCATCTCCATCTTGATGGGATGACTTGGTTTTAGGGACAAGACCTCTCTCCTTTTCCTTTCGCTGAGCAGTGAACTGTGCAGGGGCAGTGTGGCCATGGGGCATCAGGGATTAGTGGTGTGAAACCAGCAAACTGAGCTGCATAGGGCACAACCCATAACCTCCTACGTGTGAGAGTTTGGAAGAATTAACATCAGGGGCACAAAAAGTTGTAGGTCTCCTATGCAATCGTCAGAAATTTCATAAAAGTAGCTTGTTTGTCAAGATTTCATATAGTTATAGATACCTAATGGGAGAACTGGAAGGGGACCTGCAGCTCTGCTGCACTTTATATACATTTTTGCAAAATTTGCTGATGCTGTAATTTCAGACCAAAATGCTTTGCCTGTGTGAAGGTCCCCTGACATCTCACCCCTGTATAAACTTCTAAAGGAATTTTCTTTCAGGCAGTGCCATCAGTTATTTGTAAAGATTAGCTTTCCTCTTTTTTAGAATAAGTCTTCTACTTAGGACATTCATATATTTTCTTTCACAGTATAGTTCTTGACGTTGTACCTTCAAGGACATAAAATTTTCAAAGTTCTTTGAAAATCTATTTCTATTGTACTTCTAATTTTTTCCATTCTTTGTCTGTGCCTTAGCAGATGAATGAACAGAAGAACACTGATTAACCTGAAATTTGTTTATTCCTTATATCTCGCTACTGTGGTATAATTTTATTTTTCTAGTAAATGAGTAGGTGCAGAGGAGTTCTGTATTTCTTTATTTGTGCTTTTTGTTTAATTACTTTAGCATTGTTAGTGTTTTGTGTCCTTATGACTTCCTGTAATGATACCAGGGAAATTTAATTCCATAAACTTTTTTGAAGAAAGGTATTTATATAATATAAAACAATGGCCATCCTTACTTGAAAGAAGAAGCAAACTCTACAATTACTTCCTGATTTCTTAAGTTATTTTTACATCTCTCAAAATCAGCTGTAAATTTAATTTCAATGTGTTGGATTTTGGACTCTTCTCTAAGGAAAGAAAAGGATCAGAGCTGGTAGATTAGGTTTGAAAACAAAGATGACATTTTCAATAAGGTAGTAGGAAATTATCACAAATTTCTTTTAAATTCTTTGTCAAAAGCAAAACCCAAAGAAAAACCTTAATATTTTGGACATTTTTAGGGCAAAAAAATAAGATGCGAGATAAATAAATATATAAAGGTGATGCCTTAAGATCAGATACATATATCTCTTCTCTATAAAAATTATCCACTTTCATCAGTTCTTGCTCAGAAACATTTTGTGTGCCTTTGAGTATGGATTAAGCAGTTTTATAGCTCTCTTACCAATAGCACATAACACATTTTCAAGGACTGCACATATCATGGAATCATGGAATCATAGAGTAGTTTGGGTTGGAAGGGAGCTTAAAGATCACCCAGTTCCAAACCCCTGCCATGGACAGGGACACCTTCCACTAGAAAAACATCCCTGGCAGGTTTATCATGGCCAGTCATTCTCCAGTCCTTTGTAAAAAAATGTTCCTTCTCTTTTTAACCACAGCAACAGTCACATGGACAGTCCAGGCTCGTTTATTAAATATGACAAGCAATTACTGAAGTGGCTTTACAAACAGAGGCAGCACATCCTGCTACATCCCCAGATGATGAGCTTGAGCACAGCTCAGATTTACAGTGAGTGGAACTGTGTGAAGTTTAACAAAGACAAGTTCTGGATTCTGGCCCTGGGAGGGGGCAGCCCCTGATTTATGGACAGACTGGGGAAAGAGAAGCTGGGAAGCAGTATATAGATTAAACAATCTGCATAGGATGAAAAATTCGGTGTAATTTCTGGATTTGACTTGGAACTGATTTTAAAAAATGTAATGCCTGTCTTTAAGGAAAACCACTGTATAGCCATGTATTATGTTTACCAAAGCTGGAATGAAAAGTCAATATGTTGAAGTTTTAAATGGAAAGTAAATTTCTGACAAAACTGGGAACAAAACTTTCCATCTCAGAGCTATTTTCTCTCTGCTGTGAGTTTGACAGAAGCTGTAGCCCTGGTCAGACATTCTCCTCTCAAGCCTTATATCATGGCCAAACTATAACTTCTGTGATTATTTCCAATTTCCAGTGGGCTCCCCCAAAACTTCTGTGGTACATTTGAAGGGACATTTCATCTTTCCTAATGGAAAATTCTGGCAAAAATCATTTCGATGGGATTTTTCTGGCATTTTCCAGCAGGCTGCGGTGATTAGTGCAGAAATGGCCAGTGCCTCGGGTTCAGGACAGTGTAATGTCAGAGGTGATTTTGTGATGATGATCACAAAAGAAGTTGTGCTCGGTGCCTGAAGGAGCCTCTGACATCCAGACCAGTGCCTTGGATTCTTGTATAAAATATTTGTCTTTTCACTAAATTGTGCCACATGGGTTTTTTGAGGTGGGTGGGTGGCAGGGAAAGAAGAGATAGCAGGAAGGAGGTGAAGTCGGGAGACACACAGACAGGGAGGAGAACAGGATTATAGTGGCTTGGCAGCAGAGAGGCAGTGAGTTGAAAGCAATGGCATTAAGCACGGATTGATTAATGACAATGACAACAGAGACAAACAGCTTACAGGCTAAATCCTCCCCTCTGTGCATGTCACTGGGCTCTGCTGAGCAGTGCAGGGATGGCACTGCCTCTGCCTGGTGGCTCTTTGCCTCCTTTTTCAGCTGAAGTGATGAGCAGTTGTGGGCAGAGAGGAGATGGCACTGTGCATTCAGCAACTGCTCTCGTGAGTCACCTCACCACAAGAAAGACTTTGAGGGGCTGGAGGGTGTCCAGAGAAAGGCAACGGAGCTGGGGAAGGGTCTTGAGCACAAGTCTGAAGAGGAGCAGCTGAGGGAGCTCAGCCTGGAGAAAAGGAGGCTTAAGGGGGATTTTACTGCCCTCCACAACTACCTGAAAGAAGGTTGTACACAAGTGAGAGTCAGCCTCTTCTCCCAGGTAACAAGTGACAGGATGAGAGGAAATGGCCTCAAGCTGTGCCAGGGGAGTTCAGGTTGGACATCAAGAAGAATTTCTTCATTGAAAGGATGGTCAGGCATTGGAATAGGCCACCCAGGGAAGTGGTGGAGTCACCATCCCTGGAAGTGTTCAAAAAACGTGTGGATGTGGCACTTGAGGACATGGCTTAGTGGTGAACGTGGTGCTGGTGCTGGGCTGACAGTTGGACTTAATGATCTCAAAGGTTTTTTCCAACCTTAGCAATTCTATGATTCTATGATCCTATTCCTTCCTCCACCACAATCACCACCACATCCAAAGGAGTGGTGGAAGAGGGTGAGCAAAGTCATAGATAGGAAAGATCACACAGGAACCTCCAGTGTCCCTCTGTTCCAAATCCCTTTCTGGTACTCTGTGATTTTTTCTTATTTTCTTATTTATGATGCAGTGGCTTGACCAAAAAGAGAAAAAATTGCTCTAAACAAAAGATTGGAGCAGCTGGAGATGGTCTCTCAGGCTTCCCAGCCCAACTGCAAGGTGAAGAGGTATCTCTGCCTGCATTAGATAGAGACATGTTCATGTTTATATTAATAACTACATTAGATATTTATAATTAATTATATTTTATGTAATTCACTATATAATGTAGAGGATACAAGCTCTAAATGTCTAATGTGGTTTTCAAAATTAATATTAATAAATATCTTAATATATAAAGATTTTCCTTATTCTTAAAAACCTGCACCCCCAATGCATTTCACTGAAGTTTAACCAGAGTGTGATGCATTTTTCAATCCAAAAAGCACTTCTACTAATATTGAATCAGGGGCTATTTATCATAAAGTAGTCAGTATAGCTATAACTGTTTATTACATTTGTGGTATTGTGGCTCATAAAAAAATAGTTGAAATCAAGTCAGGATAATGTTTAGAAATGGCATTATTCATTAAAAGTCAGTAGAATGTTTAGAATCCCTGGGAATGCTAATTCTGGAGCAGAGCTCTCACCAGGACTTGTGTTAACTCGCTTTGGCAATGGAAAAGTGAGGTGTCTCCTTGCAACTGCTTGTCCACCCACCTTTGGTGCAGATACAGAGACACAGACACCTCCAGAGCACATTCTGCTGCATCTTTTTTGTGTTGAAAATCTAAAAATTAGCTTGCGAGGCTACACTAGATGAGGAATCTCATTTTCAGGGAGTTAAACTGAGGCCAGAAAAATCCTGCCCACAGATCAGGAAAATAGAAATCCCACCACCAAAGCCTTCATGTTTTAACTTCTATCTAAAGAAACATTTTATTTAAAGTCATAGCCATTTGTTCTAAATAAACTTGTTGAGTTTAGGTATCTGGAGCTCAGTTTTCTCAGTTTTTACTCTGTATTTACTGTGTGTCTGCCACAGTTTGCAGAACTACAAATTTCCATGGCCATTTATGGAAATATGTGGAGATTTTTCTTAAGAATAAATAAATGGTTTTGTAAGAAGAAAGGTAAAAGAAACTGTGATATCTGTCAGACCTTATTAGCTCCTGGAGTGCCTGGGAGCTGAGAACCATCTCTGCTTTGTTTAGGAGTCTGAAACTTGAACTATTAAAAGGTTTAGTCAAACAGATACATGGAAAAAGGACAGCAGAGCAAGATGAATGCCAAAGTAGACCAAATATGCTTTAGTATTGAAAACACTATAAAAATGCAATTATTCTGATGAGAAAAAAATATAAACATATTTCTGAACATTCTAAATATTTTAAATAGCTATAAATATTCATTATGTATCCATCCCCCATACATATTTAAAACCCAAAGTCTCTGCTTTCATTAAGTGACTGCTACTGGAGATAAAAGTATGCTTAAAAGAAACAGAACAATTACTGTTGGACCAGCTGTAGTGATAAATCACAGCCAGGCAGAGAGATTAGGTTCCAAAAATGGAAATAAATGCACATTCACACTGGAGTTCCAGCAGAGAAGGAAAGCAAGACAGAGAACAGAAGTTTGAAAACCAGTGCTGTGCAGCTAAAGAACTGAAAGCAGATTATTGCAAAATGATGGACAGATTTTACTGCAGGCTGCTTTGGACTTTGACATTTTTGCAAACAGAAAGGGAGGACAACAGTTTAAATTAATTAGTCCTTTAAATTACAACAGCAACTCAGGACTCCAGGCTATGCACTGTGAATCCCTTTCTTGTGCCATTGTTTTTGTTTTTGCTTTCCTGACAGCCATTGTCTCTTGTTGGCAGAGCCCTTTGTTCTGTGTTAGAAGATAAAACTTCCTAAGCCAGAGATGAATTTCTGAGCAGTCATCACTTAACAAACTTTTCACCACTTTTACAATACTGATTAATAGTATTGAATTTGCACGTAGAAAGAAAAAAAAAACAACAAACCAATAAAACAGATGCCTGATACAAAGAGCAGCATGGCTGGGAGAGATGACTGGAAACCATGGAAATTTGTCTTTAAATCACTGCTCCTCCCAACCTCCTTCTTCTCTGCCAAAGGTTCTACTTCCCATGAGCTCATTTAGGCTTTCTCATGCTGATTCCTGGCTTGGGTTTTATCCAAGATGCAGGTTGTTTGAGGTGCACGTTGGCTGCACCAAATTGTGGTCATAATATATGTAAAGCAGGTGTAGCAAGACACAGACTCCCCCAAATAAAAATCACCTCTACAGCAAAGGAAAACAACGGTCAAAAAATAAACTGAGATACTGAATTTAAGGATTTGATCTACTGCGTCTTCTAAAAGAGGCATCCAACAGATGCAGCAGGTTTAGGAGCTTGTGCAGAAGGGCACAAAGAAGGGGCATCTTTGGTGATGGTGACTGATACGTGTGCCTAAAGACTGCAGGAGAGCAAATATCATGTCTGTCTTCAAGAAGAGCAAAAAAGGACCCAGGGAACTATAGACTGCTCAGCCTCACCTCAGTTCCTGGGAAGGTGGTGGAGCAGCTGATCCTGGAGATAATTTCAGGCAGATTAAGCATAGGAAAATCATCATGAGGAGTCAGAATGGCTTCACCAAGGAGAAATCGTTCTTGACCAACTTGATTAACTTCTATGCTGAAGTGACTGGTCTGGTAGATGAGGGGAGAACAGTGAACAGATGAAAGGAGAGGAGTCGATATTGTCTATCTGGACTTCAGGAAGGCCACTGACACTGTCTCATATAAGATCCTCGTAGTAAAGCTGTTGATACATGGTCTGGATGAGCAGGCAGAGAGGTGGATTCAAAGTTGGCTGAACAGACATGTCCTGGAGGGTGGTGATCAGGGGAGCAAAGTCCTGTTGGAGACCAATGACTAGTGGTGTAGCCCAGGGTCAGTACTGGGTCCAGTCCTGCTTAAAGTCTTCATTAATTATCTGGATGATGAGAAAGGGTATACATTCAGCAAGTTTGTTGATGACACCAAACTGTTGAGTCCCGTGACCAGTGACAGGATTTGAGAAAATGGCTTAGTCAGGGCAACTTTAGGCTGGATATCAGGAAAAGTTTTTTTTCCCCAGGGGATGGTTGGGCACTGGAACAGGCTCCTCAAGGCAATGGTCACAGCACCAAGCCTGACAGAGTTCAAGAAACATTTGTACAGCACTCTCAGGCACATGGTGGGATTGTTGGGGTGTCCTGTTCAGGGCCAGGAGCTGGACTTGATGATCCTGATGGTTCCCTTCCAACTCAGCGTATTCTATGATTCTGTTATTCTCTTTAGTTTCTAGTCATGTCTAATAGTAAATACCTATGGAGAAACACATAAATTCAGCAACCATAAAGTTACATTTCCCTCCCTGCTCATGCAGTTTCTTGACACCTGCACGTAGGACTGCTTGGGCTGCAATGGCAACGTTTATTTTGGTGAAATTCAGAAGTCCAAATTTCCCTTAAATCTGGGCCTCATTGGTTTGTTGAGGAAGGACATTTTATAAGGCAGGACCATCATGAATTGGAAAGGCTCAAAGTGGCACAGTGTAGATTTACAACTCACCTCCACTTTGGGGATCTCAGTCATTTATGGGACCATTGTGACAACTGAGAAATTTGGGAAGTTCCAGAGAAGTAAATGACTGTGAAGAAAAAAACTCAGCTGGAAAAGCAGTATTAAAACTCTCTTGGAATTTGGATTTCACAGTGACATATTTTATTAAGGCACAGTGAAACGCTGTCAGAGAGAATTAAAAAGAAATGGCAGCTTTCATCAATTCAGTTTCTCTGATTCAGAAGTTATGAGTCAGATGGACTGATGTTTCTTTTCTAGCATCTAATTACCATCATTAATGTTAACAGTGCTAATTAACAAGCGACTTTCTCATCTATCTAATAGATTTTTGCTGCATTTGAAAATTCTGTGAAAAAATCAGTCTAGTTTTTAAACGAAAACAAGGGTCATCTGAAACTCAAAGGATTGTCAAGCATATGGTTAATCAAAGTATTTGGGGGTTTTGTCCTGATCAGATGCTTTAAAACACTTGAAAATATTAAAAGTTTATGATAAGCACCTTAAAAGTTGTGGCAAGCTGGATTGGATTCTGAATATTTTATTAGGTATGTGAAAGGTCAATAAATAAATAAATATATTAAGAATATAATAAAGTAAATGCTACTGTAAGAAAAAGAGATGTCAAGCGACTTATTAAAGAAGTACAGACTATTGGTTGCTTCATAGGGAAAAGCACAAAGCAATGTTTTTTGCACATCAAAAAGTAAATTTTCAGCTTCCAAAACAAATGGAAGTAATTCCTGGGAGGTTCATTTTCTCACGCAAAGAATGGCTTGAACTGTACAATGTTAGTAATGCTTGAGTTACTTTTCTATTTTCTTGATATGACAAGTATCCTTCATTTGCCATACTTTAATATCTTTCTCTTCAGAGATTTGCTCCTGACATGGATAATGGAATCCCTGAGAATTACTGTCATGGATAATAGGGTTAAAAAGTGAAATAAGGTGTCTCTCTACACAGTGCTAGAAAATGAGTAAGTCTGATTTTCCTTAATGAAAATGTTCATTTTATGCCACAAAATCGATGCCGGCTGCCAGGTGTGACTCTGATGTCATCACCATGGCAGTGAAATGATGAAAAATGGTGGTAACTGAGGCACCTTCTGGGCTGCCAGATGTCCCTGTGATGCTCACCATAGGTCATGTGGGACAGAGGAAAGCCTGTGTGCGAGCATGTCCCGCTGCAATGAGGCATTGACAGCGCCTGTCATGGGTCACAGACTTTGGGCAGCTTTGTTTTACATGGCTGAGCTCTAACAGCACTTCTTCTGACTGTCCAGGTGTCCGTGGCCAGCCTGTCCTTCAAGTGCTTCTCTTGGCACGGTGCAACCACAGATTTGCATAGACAGCAGTAACAAGGAATTATTCCATGCAGGATGAGATATTTATACAGCTCTGACACAGCTGGTGTAGTGCAGGGAAACACAGGCTTACCATGGCAGCAGGGGCCTTGAGAAGGGATGCGACACTGGAAAGTACAAATATGGGGTGATAAAAGATGGGATGTGGGCTTGGCAGTGGAGATCCGAATGGTCACTTAAAGAAATAAAGACCCGGATGGATATGAAGCTGTGTTTAGGGGTAACAAAGCACACAGAGAGTAGTATCTAACCTACATCAGAGGCACCATGTACAGTAAAGTTGGCTGTAACATGGAGCTGTAGTATCCTAGAATCATTAGAGTTGGAAGAGACCTCCAAGATCCTCAAATCCAACCTCTTGAACAATGAGGAAAGAGAAGAGCAAATGTGTAAAGATTACTGCAGGGAATCCTTGAGAGAGGGAGAAGAACCAGCAGCATCCTGATCCTCCCAGAAGCCCTCCAGACTCAACATACCAATGGTCCTCATCAGCCTGAAGCTGTAAATTTAAAAATCCAGAGGAGCAGTGGAACGATGAGCATGACACCAGGAAAAAGGCATAGAAACTAAGACCTGGATGTATTGAATTTTTAATTGCATTATTTTTCTTGCTAAGACTTTTTCTGAAGTATTTTCTTCCTCTTTTCCCCGCCGTACAATCATTAGATCTAGACAAGTGATCATTCTTGACTTCTTGAACTAGGCTGGTATGATTTCAATTATAC
Source organism: Cephalopterus ornatus (assembly GCA_013396775.1). Taxonomy (NCBI): domain Eukaryota; kingdom Metazoa; phylum Chordata; class Aves; order Passeriformes; family Cotingidae; genus Cephalopterus; species Cephalopterus ornatus. Next base: position 68,168 of record VZRE01012314.1, on the reverse strand, counting down.
TGACAATAAATTCTTAGGTTCATATATAATCTGTGTTTCCACTGGTCATGGACAACATTGCTAGTTTCTCTGGAGAAAGAAGGAAAAGGAGGAGGTCTGTCTGTAAGAGAGACATCCTGTGGTAGTGACACCTCATGATTTCTTTTACCTGTACTGGTGCAATGTTGTGTTTTTCCTGTCCCAGGCTAAGAATGAATCATGCTTTTATGGTAGTGTGACTTGTTTTGGCAAAGTCCTCAGCTCTCACCAGTTAACAACTTGCTTGATCTTATTGCAAGGAGGAAGACCTGAAGAGGAAGAGCCACTGATCACATCTACATAAAGGAGACAATAAAGCCTCTTTTCACCACAGACCAGGAAATTTTAGCTGAGTTCCAGGAGCCCAGTGAGCTCTCCAGACACCTGGAAATCATAAAATCATAGAATGGTTGGGACTGGAAAGGATCTTTAAAAATCACCTAGTCCAACTCCCCTGCCTTGGGCAGCGACATCTTTCCTCAGATCAGGTTGCTCAGAGCCCCACCTGACCTGACCTTAAACACTTCCAAGGATGCAGCATCCACAACTTCCCTGGGCAACCTGTTTCAGTGCCTCACCACCCTCATTGTAAGAAATTTCTTCCTTGTGTCCAGGTTGAACTTACCTTCTTTCAGTTTAAAACCATTGCCTCTTATCCTGTAACTACAAGCCCTGATAAAAAGTCTCTTCTGGTCTTTCTTACAAATTCCATTTATACATTGAATAGTCTTGACATGTCTCTCCAGAGTCTTCACTTTCCAGAATGAGCAACCCAACTCTTTCAGCCTTTCTTCATAGGACAGGTGTTTGAGCCCTCTGATAATTTTTGTGACCCTCTTCTGGGAGGATCTCTAACAAGTCCATGTCCTTCCTGTGCTGGGGACCCCAGAGCTGGACTCCAGATGGGGTCTCGTGAGAGTGGAGCAGAGGGGGAGAACCACCTCCCTTGACCTGATGACCACACTTCTTTTGATACTGTTGGCTTTCTGGGCTGCAAGCACATATTGTCAGGCCATTTTTTTACACATCAGTAGTCCCAAGACCTTCTCCACAGGGCTACTCTCAGTCCATTCATCCCCCAGCCTGTACTGATACTGGGGATTGCCCCAGCCTAGGTGAAGGACCTTCCAGTTGGCCTTGTTGAACTTCATGAGCTTCCCACAGCCCTCCTTTCAAGCCCATCAGGGTCCCTCTGGATGGCATCTCTTCCCTAAAGCAAATCTCCTGCACCAACTGGTGTTTACAGTGCTGTGGCTTGTGGAGTTTACTCACAACAGAGAGAAATTTGTGGTCCTGTTTTGTTGGTTCCCTGGGGAAACTCATCAGTGTCTCAGAAGTCTGTATTTCCCCTGAGGGTTGGGTCATTTTGGGTCTGTGCTGATGTGAATCCTCAGGATACTCTCAAGACCAGCCACTGAGACATGAGATTATCCTTTACTAAAAGCAATGGGAAGAAAGTTGGTGTGGAGGTTTCATTGCAGAATGAACAGCAAAGACCAACCATTTAATAACATACTGCAGTGGACAGAACAATCCTGGACCATTAGCAGAGATGGCAACATAAAAATCTGCTGCCTTTACTGAATTTTCCCATCCCCAAATATATTTCTGTTGGGTTTCGGGGTATATTTTAATTTATACATCTCCTCCCTCTCAGAAGAACCTGTGCAACCACAGAACTCGGCTCCTTCTAATGATCTATGGCTGCACCTTGTGAAAATAGGTTTTCGGTTTGGCTCCTGAAACATGGATCAAGGGATACTGCCAACACAAATATCCTTTGCTGTCAGACATTTTTGTCCTCTGGAGAGTGGAACACCTGCACAGCCACTCAAAAAAAAAAAAAAGCTTTGTAGTGGTGTTTCCTTTTGCTTTCAATTTTTCACTAAAATTTCATTTAGCAATTAGTCGAGGCATCCATGAAATGCTTTTATATATTGGCATTACATATTATCTTGTATATGCAGGGCCAAATTCCCAACTGGTGATTTATACCTTCTGGATGACTGTCCTTGGGAATTATCTTGGTAAAAGGCTCTTGTCACCTCTTTCTAGACCCCAGGATTTGGGCTGTGGCCCTTTGACACAGGCCAGACTGGCAGCATGTGTCTTTTGTGTTGAACCAAAGACCCAGGTCAGTAAAAGAAACCAGGAATGTTGAAAAATACTGTAAGAATTGCAAGTGGTATTTGGAAATTCCCACTTTTTTTTTTTTTTTTTTCAGAATTAAACCTTAGGGCAACGATATGTAAATTCCTGATATGTAGGTTGTCACTAGTGCACTACTCAGCTGTCAGAGTGGGGCTGCTCTTCAATTTCTCCAAGAAAGAAATACTAAAATGGGTCAAAAGAAGGGATTATAAAATATGATAGCTCAAAAGCCATTACAATGAGAAAATACTGGCTTATTCTCCTGGAGAATTCCCTATTTTGCTGAAGTTTTATATATTGATCTGCTATACATGTATCCACACATTTGCACAGAGACACTACATTAATATATTATATGCAACGGAATTTTATATATAATTACGTATGTTATATGGTGTATGTATATATCATAGAAGCAGAGAACCAGAGAATGGTTTGGGGTGCAAGGGACCTTAAAAATCATCTAGTTCCAACCTCCCTTCGTAGCAGGGATGCCACCCAGTGGATCAGGTTGCTCTGAGTTGAACAACTCCAGTGATGGGGCATCCACAGCTTCTTTTGTCATAAGTAAAGCTGAAATAGCACTTTGTTATAGGCAGTATCATGTAAACATTAAAGACTTAATTCTCAAGGCATGAATGTTTTGCTGGGTTTTCTTCTACACCTGCAAGTTCTTTGTGGCAAGGGGGATTTAGGTGGTTTCCATCTTTCCCTGCTCCCAGTCATTTGCTGCTGTGCAGGACTATGTTTTACTAACTCATTACTTCTGTCAATGCAGCTATGAAACAAGTCAGTGAAATAAGCTGGCTCTAAAAATAAGAGATTGCTGCATTTTAGGGAATAAGTGGGTGGGTGTTTTCTTTGATTTGCCTCCCTTGCAGATGCTTAGTTAAATCAGTTTGCAACATGGCTCCACAGAGAAACGGGAATTAATCTGCTGCCTGCTGTCTGAAGGGACAAGAATTTCTTCCCTGGGAGGGTGGTGAGGCCCTGGCACAGGTTGCCCAGAGGAGCTGTGGCTGCCCTACCCCTGGAAGTGTCCAAGGCCAGGTTGGATGGGGCTTGGAGCGACCTGGGCTAGTGGAAGGTGTCTCTGCCCTTGGCAGGGGTTTGGAATGAGATGATCTTTAAGGTCCCTTCCAACTCAAACAATTCTATCATTCTGTGATTCTCCCTTGTCTAGAGACACAGGTGGGTTTTTTTTCAGACCTCCAAAGCAATGGTTTAGCCCCAGCAGCAGGAAGATCTACCCCAATAACCTTGGCCATTCAAATTCAGCAGTGATGCATGTTCTTGTCAGAATGAGGATCTGCAGCCTTCATATCTTCACTAAATCTGCTTTGCTTGATATGATTACCTCTATCTGATTTCTCATTTCTTCTTGCAACAGCATAAAATTATTCCTCAGCTCCTATTCAAGCTGTGACATGGCATTCCTGACTGCCTGAAAACACCCTCCTGGAAGTAGCTACGCTTCTGCAGAACTAATAGAAAAATCAACATCACAATGAAACTGTTGATATTGAAAAATAATGCAAGAAATACTGAGTGAGATCCTCCTGTCCTTCAGCACCCCATCCCTGAAGATGACCAGTTGCAGATGGTGGGGCAGGAATATAAAGGAGAGGTCAGTCAAGTTATTTCCCCATAACAGCCTCCCAGTCTCTATTGACTTACGGCTCTTAGACTGTCTGAGCAAAGGCCCCATGTGGATCTCGGTGGATTTATTTTTCTAAGAATAGAATTGTTGAATTAATTCATAGAAACATCAACGTTGGAAAAGACCTCCAAGATCATCAAGTCCAACTTTTTTATTAATTTGTCCTGTTCTCTGAGGCTGGACGTTAAAGATGGCAGAAAGGACATTCAGCTGTGTATACAGCGGAAGGTTTCACATGATGGAAGGTGACTGTAGCAAAATTGAAGTTTCAATTTTTGTTTTCTCTGAGTTTTTCTCTATCTTCACTATATGTCATTCACTTTTTTAGGGAACAGCCAATTCCCTTTCAAAGGCAGGGCTTAACTGTCACAGAGGCATCACCCTGCCTGTTCTGAGTGCTCAGGCTAACCTAGAGCAGAGACACAGGATTTCAGGGTAAAGGAGAGGGGGAAGGTTAGCCTTTTATGCTCATTAAACCTCCCCCAGACCTCTAGGTCTGACATGAAACCCGATTAAGGGTCACATTACAGACAAAAAACCAGGAAAACAGCATCCCCGCTCCCTTCTGCAGGGAGGTGTCCTTGAGGAAGGTCGTGGGAGACACTCTAAAGCTGCGATGTTTGTGCTCAAGCAGCACCAAGCGCTGTCTGCTCCAGCAGCCAAGGAGAGCTGCACCCTTTCTGCTCCTCCCAGCAGTCCCCAGTGGTGAGGAACATTTTGTTATCACCATCAATAAACACAGAGGATGTGTTCCTTTTAAACAGCAAAGGCTGTCTCAAGTGCAAGAGATCAAACCCAGCTTCTTCGGCTCATGACTGGATACAGACTGATAAGCATGAATAGGAAGGAGAAATATTGTGATTTGCAGTACATTTCTCATCCCCTTTCCCCCGAAGCTCAGAGATATATTTAAAAACAATAAAACTTTTTTTTTGTGTGTGTGTGTTGTTGTTGTCTTTAATTACACTGATTCCCCAGGGCTGCTGTTTTACTGCAAAATAATCCCACTTTGACAATGGAAAACTTGAGAGACTGGTGGAACAGATTGCAAACCATTTCCATGCCTGGTTTAACTGCTTGACTGCCAGCCTGTGTAACTAATTTTCAGGAGGAATTTACTTATACAGCTCTGTCTAATTTTACCTTGCTATTGGGCTAAAACGACAACAAAGAAAACACCTTGGGTGTTGTTGTTTTGCACAGGTACAGGTGAGAGGCAGGGAGATGGGAAGTGACTGCAGAGATGATGGTTCAGGCACTCCCCAAAGGGAAAAAAAAGTAGGAAAAGATAGGAATTTGAATGAAATAATTCTAATAAAAATCCAAACCAATTTCTCACATATCACCACTGACAGAGGGAGCTGGTAGAAGTGGAATGTCGGTTATAAAAAGCAAATTTTATGCAAATCTCTTGAATTTAGGCTGATTGCACTGAACTTTGGCCAGGTAAGATAGCTGGTCTAACTTAAACCTTAATTTAGCCCTCGGCAGCAGCTCAGTGAAGGCTGAGAAAGTTGCCACAAGGCAAATGATGTGCTTACTGCTGACGCTCTGCTCCAGAAGTGACTGTCTCTTCTCTCCCCACTGACACATGAGGGGGTTCAGCTGCCCAAACACTTTGTATAAATTGTGTTTGCCCTGCCAAAGTGAAGGGGGATGAAACCTTCCATAAGTGTCTATGTCCATAAGTTTCCACAAGTATCCTGTGCACCTGGGTAGGGAGAGTGAATTTGGCAGCAGCAGCCTGGTCCGCACCTGGAGGAGCTCCAAGCTTCCTCTTCAGAAATTGTGCCTGACCATTGATTTCAGAGTGAAAGATGAGCAACATGTCTACATGGTGATGTGGTGATGATGAAAAGTGATTCTGGCTGTGGCGGATACATCAAGAAACTGGTATTCAGTGCATTCCCATGGGATGTATCCTCACTCCAGAAAACATCACCCAATATTACAGTAACCCGATCAAAATAACAGTGAAATGCAACTTATACTTTTGAGAAGGAAGATAAAGTTCCTCATGGGCTCGTGATCTCTCAGAACGTCTGCTCTCATGGTCCTTTTCTTCATCCTTCTTTTCTCCCCTCGTAGGCAGCAAAGGTGAAGTCAGAGAAGACAAGAAAATCTGACTAGTGTGCTGTGTGAATGATGTGATGTTCATGCAGCTTTAGTTTGGTTTTTGAATAAAAGAAACTTTTCTCACTCCATTCCACTTTCCTCAGCACCACACCACCTCTGTGGACCTCTATGAAGGGTGGCAGAGGGCTGGTTTCTGAGCAGACGTCACTGAAATATGAAATAATGGTTTCCCTGGTAGGAAGGAAAGTAAATTTTGAACCCCTCAGGCTCTTGAGTCCTTTATCAACTTGTTTCAAACTCTCCAGCATGCAAAATGTGAGCACACGAAGCAGGAAGTACAATCATTTCTAGTATGAAATTGCTCAGAGAAACAGGATGAAAATGAACAGTGCAGTGCATAAGTGTGCAAGCAAAGTGTGTGCCAAGGGAAACTTCTGCCTTCTGATACCTTCTGATACCAGCCCCAAGCAACCCTTTTTATTAGTTGTAAACACTCTTCAGCTTCAACAGTTCTCAATCTGGATTTTTGTTTTTTCATCCTGCGTTGCACCCAGAGCTAGGAAAGAATAAATATATCATGTCCCTTTGCTGGGTTCTTCCCCAGTGCAAAGGTACTTTCTGTTTGAATTTCATTCTGATTTTCTTCACCCAGCACTTCCTTTTTCCTTCAATAGCTTCCTTAGTATTCACAGCTTTTGGCTTTTAAAAAAAAGCCTTACTGGCTTTTAAAAAGCCTGTGTCATGAGAAGATGCCACTGGACATCCGCATGAAACTGTCCTTGACTCGTGGTTTTGCAGCTGAAAGAGGGTAAATTTAGATTGAATATTAGAAGGAAATTCTTTTCTATAAGGCTCTGGCACAGGTTGCCCAGAGAAGCTGTGGCTGCCCCATCCCTGGAAGTGTCCAAGGCCAGGTTGGACAGGGCTCTGAGCAACCTGGGCTAGTGGGAGATGTCCCTGCCCATGGCAGGGGGCTTGAAACGAGATGATTTTTGAGGTCCCTTCCAATCCAAACCAATCTATGATATGATTCATTAACAGTTTCCAGAGACTGAATATATCATAAAAGCAGAGCTGATGTCAGGGCTGGTTTAAGAGTGCGAGAAACTTCCTCCAAAGTGTTCTATCTCAGAACCTTTTATTTTTAAAAAATGTATATGTTTGTATGAGTGCATATTAGATATGAATCAGTTTGATCTGGACACTTAAATAGTATCCCTAGCTACTAGGGAAATGAGGTTTTAAAAGGACAAGATTCAGTTTGTTTGCAATACAGAACATGGAAATAAGATCTATATTAATATATATAAAATATATAAATATATATATCATATAAATATATATACACACACACACATATATATATACATATAAAAATAAGATGGAGCTTGAAGTGAGTTCAAAAGACATTATATGACACATGACTCAGGTCTTGGTGACTGAGGATGTCCCTTTCAAGTTGTCAGTCTGGCCAAAGATGAAATATCAGAAGACTGTGACTGGACCCTGTAGGAATGAGTTGAACAATGAACATTACACATATCATTGGGAAAGCCCAGAACTCCCAGAGCAACGGAAAAGATCATCAATTTATATGTTTTGTTACATCCCTGGCTGCAAGATTCAGGTAAACTACCACAATTCTCTTAGCTTGCACACACAAAGCTTCAGAAGGCTACTCCCTCAACTTCTTGCTTTAAAAACTTGCAAGAAATTATAAATGAAGATGACAAAATCTCTCCCTCAAAGGATTATATATTTCTCGTTAAACTTTAACTTCATTTAAAATCCATCCTTGATCCTCTTAAAGTATTTGCGTAAGTGAATGAGGGCTGTAAAACACGACTGAAGCTTTGCTCCTTGGGGAAGCAGCTTGACCAATTTACATATTTATTAAATATTTTATATTTCACCAGATTGTATGCACTTCAAAATGTCACTTCTTATTTGCGATCTGAGCACTGCATAACAGTAATGGCTATTTCCAGTCCCAAGACAGAGAAAAACATAATCTGCATCTCCAGATTTGACCACTTCTCAGGGATTTAAGTTTTTCATTTCCATGTTTTACTCTGTTCTGCAAAATTTTAACTTTCGGTATTATGAAGGTTTGCTAGTTCTGCGCAAATGAATCTCCTGTGGGGCTGCATGACCAACCTCTCGTTTTTCCTCTGGAATGAGGTTCAGCTTTCTAAGCATCCAAGCTGAACTTCTGAACTTGTTGGATGGTTATTTTAGCTTTAAAGAAAATAAACACAAAGCTGTTGCAAACCAGAAATGCATATGAAGAAGTGCTTTCCCTAGTGGTACAAAGATCTATCAAAGCAGTATTAATATTTCTGGTGTAATTCCTCCCCTCCCTCACCCTCCCAGTTCAGCTCTCAGCATCTGCAGCAAAGACTTTTTCCTTTGTTAATAATGTACAAGACCAGGGCACGCATGAGATAACATAACTAGGGCTTCCTAGGAGCAGCCTGGAGTCTGAATGGATTAAGATTCAAAGAGGATGCACAAGATAAGAGCACATGCCCAGTTTTGCTGCTGGATTCCTGAGTGCCGTGGAAGAAGGTTCTTTCCTCTACATGTCCCTCTTTTTAATGCAACCAGGCTCCTTCACAGAGAGCCTTGAGGTGCAGCTGCTGAGGAAAGAACATGAAAAGAACTTTATTTAAAAGCCAGGAGGAATTTGTGTGTGATAGTCTTTTCTGATCCCCTCTACAACACATGACTGTCCTGGACTCAAACCTGATTCACAGAATTGAGTTGGAAGAGGCCTTCAAGATCATCTAGTTTTCACCCCCTTGCCATGGGCAGGGGCACCTTCCACCAGACCACGTTACTCAGAGCCCTGTCCAACCTGGCCTTGAACACTTCCTGGGATGGGGTAGCCAGAGATTTTCTGGGAAACCTTTTCCAGTGCCCCTCACCACCCTCACAATAAAGAAATTCTTCCTAATATCTAATACAAATCTACTCTTTTTCAGTTTAAAGCCATTACCCGTGGTCTTATCACTCCATGTCCTTGTCCAAAGTCCCTCTCCAGCTCTCCTGGAGGCTCCCATAGGCACTGGAAGGGCCTTGAAGGTCTCCCTGGAGCCTTCTCTTCTGCAGGCTGAGCAGCCCCAGCTGTCAACCTCCATAGCAGAGCTGCTCCAGCCCTTTGATAAACTCAGTGTCCCTCCTCTGGACTCCAACAGGTCCACATCTTTCTTGTGTTGGAGGCCCCAGAACTGGATGCAATATATAAATTTTGCCTGTAGCAGGATACACCCTTTAGGGGACAGAAAACAAAGCCAAACCCACAACATACTAATAAACAGATTTATTGATGAAAATATCTAACAGTGAGAGAACTTACTACATTTTTTCAGTGACCAGTTATTTTAAGGTCACATTGGCCTTGTCTACATTTTCAGGCACTGAGTTGCTGCATTACACTTTCTGCAGAAGATAGTATTACTGTAATAACTTTTGCCACCATTTGAATTTTTGCTTGGCCTTGTTATGCCCTTTCTTGACCTTTTCTTGATAAAATAATGAGACTAAGCTGCTCATTAAAATCTTTTTGTTTTAAATAGAATAGAATATTTCAGGTTGTTCCAACAGGGCGACATCCTTGAAGCTTAAATATTAGTGAATGGAAAAGATTTTCTAGGTAGAAAGTCATAGGTTATAGAGCTTTTCTAACCCTAAAAAAACCCTCTTTGAGCACTCTAGGAACCCTTTGCCCTTTCAGCAATCATACTTGTGTTCGGAGAGGGGGTAGAAATGCTGAACATGTCTGAGTTGTTGGGTGAAATAAACTTCATTTTGAAATATCCCTCCTTGAAGGAAAAGCCAGGCAAGGGTTAGACCCCGTTGCTGTTTCCTCAGCCCGGGTGAGGTGGGGACAAATCTTTCTCAGAGTCATATCTTCCCTGGGGAGAGTCCACATTATTCATCCTTTCCTCCTCATAGGTCCTCTGACAGCCTTATCAGTAAGAATTTCTTCCAGGTCACTGCACAATGAGCATGAAAGGCAGTCTTTAAGACTCTGCTGGAAACACACCGTGCTAAAAATAGCCTTGCATTATAATTGCAAGATATGAACTATCTGCTGAGCAACAATTGCCCCATCTGATCTAATGTTGACTTCTGAATTTTCCACTTTCTTATTAAAATGTTAAAAGGAATGTCATGTAGGAGATAGGTATGGATGTGAAAAAATTCCTGTGGGCTGATGACAATGGTCCATTTATCCCAGGAGCGTGTCTGTAACAGAGGCAGCGGCAGAGGCTGTTTCAACACGTATTGTCGATTAAGCTCTATTATTTTTCTCGCATTATAACCTCATATTAAGTTGATGGTATTTCTTTTCCATAGATTTATAAGCTTGTTATTACTTGCCTTTAACTACAGATGCTGCATGACTTTGACTGGAGCTGACATGGGTATTTTAGTATGAGAGTTAGTCAGGTGTGGATCTACACCCACAGCTTCTTCCAGTGATAGAGGGAAATTAATTCCTAACTGGACAGAACCAGTCACTCTCTCACAACACCAGAGCAAGTAAAAGGAAAGAGGATTTCAGATGTTCCTTTCTACCATCCCTTAATTTCCTTCAAGCTGATATGATGATGCCTCAAAAGGCAAACAACAGGACAAAAATTTAAGCCCCTTTTGAGGGCTGAAAGAGCAATTTTTGTAACAAGGAGCCATGCAGGTACTCTAAGGAACTTGTGACTACTTATGGATACTGTTTACTAAATGATATCTGTGCTTTCAACTCAATACAGAGAGATGCACAGTTAAAATGGGATATTGGCAAAGATCATCTCCTAAGCAGCACCCCTGTGGACAGGCTTAGAGGAAAACAGCTGCCTTCCAGTTTGGAGGAGAGACTGTCACTGTTGCAAGGCTAAATTGCCATGTGATTGTGCCCTGCACCCTCCAAATACGTCAGGAAGTTCTACCATCAAGTTTCATTGGTTGGCTTGAGGGCTGTAGTTGGTTTTGGTTTTGGGTTGGTTTTGGTTTTGTTTTGTTTGTTTGTTTGGTCTTTGTTGTGTATTTATTTATTTATTTATCTGTGTGTGTCTGTGGCAGTTCCAAAAGTGTGTCTCTTCTTTGCCAACAAATCTGTTCCTTGCTGACACCACACTTAGTAATCCTTACCATGAAATCAAAGAATCACAGAACCATGGGACGGTTTGGGTTGGAAGGCACCTTAAAGATCCTCTTGTTTCAACCTCCCAGCATGGGCAGGGATGATCACATTGTTCAAGGCCCCATCCAATCCTATCCTTCCTTGTTTTAGTGCTGGCAGAAGCATGGGAAGAACACGGATAAATGGAAGTTATGGATCCATGGCCTCCCCTCTCTGACAGAGGGAACAGGCTCCGTCTGTGAGCTCAGGAGAAGGCCCCACAACCAGAAGCGCAGATGAAGTCTATGAATTTTCCCCTGTTGTCATATGAGAGGAGTTTTTCTCACCATTAGAAGAAGTAGGAAGAGCAGTTTCCTTTAATTGCTGAGAATGAAAAAAGCACAGAGTCTCTCAGTGAGCTGGGTGCTGGCTCTGGACAACCATTCACCCTTTGGGCCTGATGGATATTTTTGTGGTTCTCCATATCGGACCCTCAGTGCCTTCTGCTCACAAGATCCTTATAAGGTCAGGATCTACCAACCCTAACTTAGAAAGCTTTAATGATCTGTCTGAAAAATCAGCATTTATTGAGTCCCATTAGGACGTTTCAGATGTCTCTGCAGGGCTGAAAGGTAGAACAGGGGATGTAAAGGGGAAAAGTCTTTCTGGAGCACCAATAGGAGAAGAGTCAGGAAAGACAACCTTGACCACTTCCAGAGACTCCAGAGAGCTGTGTATAGGTATATCAATTATAGAATCATTAATGTTGGAAAAGAGCTCCAGGATCGTTGAGTCCAATGGTTAACCCAGAACCGTCAGGTCCACCACTAAATCATGTTCCTAAGCACCACATCTACACATTTTTTGAACACTTCCAGGGGCGATGCTTCCACCACTTCCCTGGGCACCCTCTTCCAACACCTGACCACCCTTCCAGTGAAGAAATTTCTTCTAGTATCTAATCTAAACCTCCCGTTGTGCAAACTGAGTCTCTTTCCTCTAATCCTATCTCTTGTTCTGCGAGCAAAGACCGACCCCCACCTGCCTACAACCTCCTTTCAGGTAATTTAGTAGTAGTAGTCATAATGATACCCAGAAGAGATGAAAATCAGTACAGGAGTAATATCGCACCACGTTATACACCTATGGTGGGATTCAGTTAAAAGTGAGGGCATTGGAATTTTATTCCTTCCACCTGCTTCTTCTTTAAACTAACTAAAAGGTTTTGTGAACCTGACCCATAACTTGCTGTTGGCATCAAAGACTCAGTACCACTGAGTGGCTGATGGACCCCATGTGCTGCCTTTACTGGAAATAGCATAAAAGTTTGCAACCTTGAGAGTGATAAAGTGATGTTGTTCAGCCTTACAGCCCTATGCAGAGCAAGTACTCAAAGTTGTGGCTGTGATTCACGACTCCCTCTTCATTTACAACAGCACAAACCTAACTCAGGTTTTAGATTTAACACGGCTGGCATTGAAGCTGTTCTGACTGGCAATGACCACAGGCTTTAAAAACAGAAAAAGCAAAAAAAAAACATCCACAGAAGCACAGTATATCAACACTAAATGAAATTCTAATCCTGATTTAGGAGAGCATTTGTATACTTGTGTGACAACAACCATGCCAAAGTGCCTAAAGGTGTGCCCGTGCTTTTTGCATCTACTGGAGGAAGAGCTGAATTAGGGCCTATTAAATTAAATTAAAAACTGTGAAAGCATGATCAGCATCAGTTACATAAACTATCTTCTCTGCTGTCAGAAGCTTTATTCTACTTGGGTTTCCCCTGCAGACAGCAGATTTGTCAGATTCTTTTCCTGACTGAGAGGTGTAATTAAACCTGGCCATGTCTCCAGCAGAGCAATGACACTTTTTTAGGATGTTCATTCCCTGATGGTGGAAGATACACACTCCCTGCAGGTTCCTCAGGTATTTCTGTATAAATAATACAAGGAGAGGTTGTATCTCTTCTGGCCCTGGAGAGCACATGAACTAAACGTCAGTGTGTGACTAGATTTGTCTTCTCACCTGACTCAAAGTCAAGGCTTTGATAAAGAGATCATTGTCTTCTGTGTGAGAGGCCTCTTCAAATACTACCATCTTAAAGTCAGAGGATATAAGTTGCATGAACTATTTATCCAAACTGCATGAACTACTTATCCATCTTCCTCACTGCCTTGATGAGCAAAAGAAACCTGTGAATATTAGAGGAGAAAATGTTCTTGTCTTAATAGCATCTGTTGTGTTGAGGTGCCTCAGGCTAAGTCAGATTACCTTCCTAAGCAACTCCTCACCAGATAAACCCTTTTGCCGGCTTTGTTCTCCCTTTCTTTCACACAGTAGTGTAGAGCTCAACAAAATGAGGTTGGGACACTGATCCTGCTACAGCTAAATCTGGGGCAATTGTTTGTTTTAGGAGTCCCTTTCAAGTAATCATAATATTATTGAGAAATACGCTCCCTTTTCTTGCCTAGAGTGTTTTATGGTACCAGTGTCAATTATTCCTGTGTATCTGTATCTTTTTATCTAGGCTAAACCCAAATTTGCATCCCAGTTACATCGCAAGTAGTGGGAAATGGAAATTAGATGATGTGAAGATGTTAGTGCTCAAGAAACAGTGCTTGCAGGGCTTTTATATGTATGTCTTGAAAAATAGCCTCAAATACCCTCAGAGGGATTAATCTGTCTGTTCTTCTCAGTTTCTTTAGTAAATGCTCTGTGATACACTCAATTAAATCCGGTGGTAAAATATCCTCCACTGGGATGTCTGACATGCCTGAAGTTAACCCCATGTTGGAGGGTTTCCTGTGCTCATGGACCTGTTACAAATTCACAGTGTTCTGAGTTTTTCTGTGAGAGGTGCAGGAGCTCAGCATTTCTCTTCATGCGGCATTTAGAGGCACACAAAAAACACCCCTAAAAATGAAACAGAAACAATGCCAAAGCAAAACACACCCACACCAACATCGCTAGACCATGTACTCTATTCATCAGTCGAGTCTGGGATTGTTTCTGCCAGAACATCCCCTGGTGCTCTGTCCAGATCAGTTTTAAATGCTTTAAGTGGTGATGTATTTGCTGCTTCCATGGGGCCATCATCACTCAGGCTGATAGATCAGTCTAATAGTGCCTAATTCCTGTCAGCATAAGCTCTGTTCTCACTTTCTCAGCCTTATCTCTGCTGAAAAAAAAAAAAAAAGTGTTCTTATCCTTTTGCCTTGCTTATGGTTGACAGAAAGTTAATTAGAGCCCGAAAAAAACTTCCCCAGAAAGTTCAACCAGAAAGTTCAAATGGTTTTGACTGAGGAATCAGTCCAAAGAGTACTTTCAACACTCTCCACACAGGCAAAAGTGCTGAAGTTTCTGATACACATATTTTTGAAGGAAAGCTTCCCTTTCAATATTAAAATGGGCATGAAATTACATGTAACATCTTGAGTCCCCCAGGAAAGCAGGAGTCTGCAGAATCAGTCTTCACAGAGCAGCATGGCCAAGGCTCAAGTTATTTCATCTGCCTCTTCCACTTGCTGAATTGCATTTTAAACTGTAGCTTCAGCTCTAACCAGTTGGGTTGTGAGCACGATGCTGACGCTGCGTGTGAGGAACTCAACACGACCCAGCAATGTGCACTCACAGCCCAGAAAGCCAACTGTGTCCTGGGCTGCATCCAAAGCAGTGTGGGCAGCAGGTCAAGGGATGGGATTCTGCCCCTCTGCTCTGCTCTGACCCCACCTGCAGTGCTGCCTCCAGCTCTGAGGTCCCCAGCACGGGAATAACACGGACCTGTTGGAGTGAGTCCAGAGGAAGCCACCAAAATGATCAGAGAGATGGAACACCTCTCTTAGGGAGGCAGACTGAGAGAGTTGACTTTGTTCATCCTCTCAGCTGGTCACGCATGGAAGGTGGATCCATTTTCATGAAATTACTTGAGCTTTTCAAAAACTTGGACCTTGCCCAAGTCACTTAGTACTTTGAGTTCTATCTCACTGTGTATGAGCACCAACAAGGTAATTTTTCTTCCTGTCTGTTTTAAAAAGTCTTAAATTGTTATGGCCCAAATAGGGTGACTGTTTTGTACCAGGTATTTTCACCATGGGTGTTTTCTGAGTGCAGAACAGAGAGCAGCCACCCTTTAAGGAGGGACAACAACCCCAATGCAACCTTCACTCTTGGGAACCATGTCCACACTCACTGGGGATATTCAAGAACCACCTGGGTGCAATCCTCTGCAATCCTGTGCTCTAGAAGGACCCCGCCTGAGGAAGAAGGTTGGACCCTTCCTTTCCAACCTGACTCATTCTGCAATTCTGCGATTCCATAGTTGGGAATAGTTCTGCCAAACTGAAACAGCGTAGTGCAATCGGTGGAAAATGGGCAAAATTGCCATGAATTAGGAGCATGTAAGAAGTCCTCATCATGTGGGGATACCACCCCAAGATATATCCGGAGGTGGGGTGCAGCAATCCTATGTTGCCTCCCACCCAACAGCTTCCAGCTGCTTCCAGTATTCACACCAAGGGAAAAATGAGCTGCATCCCCTCCACTTTCTCCTGAGGAAGCCTGAAACACCCATATGAACAGGATATTTCTGAGAAAGAGGAGGAAATGGCTTGCAAAATCAAAAAAACCCACTGTGACAGAAGCATCAAAATGACAGCTGAAGACCTTCTCCTTGAGGCTGTCTAATGAAATCTCCGTGCCTGATGTCACCTGAGGAAATGCCACTGCTTTGGTTTTGGAGGAGAGATCATTACCTTACAGCACCACTGTCACTCTACAGCAGTCTGGACTCAGCTGAGAGTAGAAAAGAGTGTTGCTTTTTTTTACTAATTTTTTTCTCCATTCTGGGGTTTAAAGACTGCTTTTTAGCTCTTAGTCTCCTTCCCAGACATAAGGAATATTAAAGTAATTATAATGTAAAGCTCTGGGCAAAATATCTAGGTCAGCTCCTGATAAGCACCTGACAATAGGCTTATTCCCTAATGGGTGGTGTTTGGAACAGGTTTACCATAGATTTTGTGAGCTTCAAACAAGATTCTGGACAAATTTCGTGCTGAGACTCATTTTCTGTGCTAGCAGTTTGGGAGGGGAGGGGACACACCAGAATGCAGATTGGTGTGTGGGTGAATAACCCAAATCCGACTGAAGGCTTTCACAGGTGCCCCAAAGAGCCAACCCCAATATTTAGAAGCACAGAATGAAAAAGAGAGAGAAAAAACCTGACTTTTTCCAATTATGAATCCTCTCTGCCAGCACAGGCAACAAGCACAGAGGATGAAACACCATGGCCAAAACCCAGGTTATCTCCTGAAATGACAGGAGCAAAGATGGAAGTAGATATTTTGGAAGGAGGAAGTGTTGGACTGGCTTGGAGTCAGTGAATTGCCACCAGTAGGATCAGTAACATCTAAAATCAAACAGGGGAAAACAAGATGTGCACTGGGGGCTGGAGCCACTGCTCTGAGGGAAGAGTTTAGTGGCTTAGTGCAGCCATGAGAGAACACACAGGTGAGAGATGCACTGAGAGGAGATGAGCAGCAACCTGGAAAAGCAAGAGATGGTCATAGCCAAAGACCTTGAGGAAACCCTGCCACTTGCCTGCACGTTTTCTGCAGAGATTGGCAAAAAATGCTGCCATTCCTGCTGTCCCCTATGCCAGAACTGGCAGTCACGATGAACAGAGACAGTCATTAAGAGAACTCTTTTTCTCTCTCAAAAACTCAGGTTTCTGTGAACTCAGGAGCTCATGCTTTTCTCTGCAGTTTTAAGATGACCTTTTATAAATAAGGATAAAAATTACAGTCACCTTTCCTAATTTTTTTCCATGAAGCATTTGCTGGATGTAAAAAGCTTGCTCTGGGTTTGATTCAGAGATCAGATTTAATATCATGATGCTGATGTCTTTCTTAAATATCTGCCAGGTTTTATTAACGCAGATTTTGTTATTTCCTACAGGGCATTACAGATGTGCCAGGGAGGTGTTAATTTGTGAGAAGGCCTCTCTTCCATCAGCTTCTGCCAGTGCTGGAGGGCTATTTCTATCATTCCCTTATTCTGCCACTCAGCAATATTATTCCTCAGGGCAGTAATCATTTCTGCCTTGAACAGCCCAACCTCTGTTTAAGCAGCAGCATGTGGAGAAAGGTGAACTCCCAACCAGTTAAAAACGAAGCGCTGAAGGCTGTGTTGGGTCTGGGTGTTAAGGTTTTGGTAGTGGGAGGGGCTACAGGGTTGGTTTCTGTGAGGAGCTGCCAGAAGGTTCCCTTGTGTCCGACAGAGCCAATGCCAGTGGCTCCAGGATGAACCTGCCGCTGGCCAAGGCTGAGCCCCACAGAGACAGGGGTAGCACCTCTGGGATAACATATCCAGGGGAAAGTCTTCAGTATTGCAAAGAGAGGAGTGAGAATATGAGAGAGAAACAACTCTGCAGACACTCAGGGAAGTGGGGAAGGAGGGGCAGGAGGTGCTCCTGGTGCTGGCACAGAGATTCCCCTGCAGCCCGTGGGGCAGCCCGCGGTGGGACAGCCGTGCCCCTGCAGCACATGGAGGTCCATGGGGGAGCAGAGATCCTCCTGCAGCCTGTGGAGGACCCCACACCGGAGCAGGTGAATGCCTGAAGGAGGCTGTGAGCCCATGGGAAGCCTGTGCTGGAGCAGGGTCCTGGCAGGACCTGCAAACCCATGGAGAGAGGAGCCCACACTGGACCAGGTTTGCTGGCAGGTCTTGTATCCCCATGGGGGACCCAGGCTGGAACAGCATGTTCCTGAAGGAATGCATCCCGTGGGAGAGTGACCCACGTTGGAGAAGCAGAAGAATGTGAGGAGTCCCGTCCCTGAGGAGCAAGGAGCAATAGAGACAATGTGTGATGAACTGCCCACAGCCCCCATTCCCCATCCCCTGCACTGCTCGGGATTAGGAGGTAGAGAATTCAAGAATAAAGCTGAGCTTGGGAAGAAGGAAAGGGGGTGGGCGGAAGATATTTTAAGATTTGGTTTTATGTTTCATTATCCTATTCTGATTTGATTGGTAATAAATTCAATTATTTCCCCAAGTCGAGTCTGTTCTGCCTGTGACAGCAACTCGCTGAGTGATCTCTCCCTGTCCTTATCTCCATCCTTGAGCTTCTCATCGTATTTTCTTTCCTCTGTCCAGCTGAGGAGGAGTAATAGAGCAGCTTCAGTGGGCACTGTGCATCCAGCCAGGGTCAACCCAGCATGGGGAACTAAAATTTCAAAGGAATTTGCTGGATTCAAGTGCGAATAAACACAGGCTTTGTGAAATAAAAAAAAAAAATTGGTTTCCAAGATTTTTTTGGGAAAGATTCCTCACTTAGGGTTTTATTACACAGTGGTAGAGCTGGAAGATAAAACACATTTGCCTGTGGGTGCTACCTGGGAGAGTCCGATGGAGAGTGAGTAAAGGCCTGTAGGGACGCAGGGAACACCTGGGGCTTATGCCAGGGAGAGGAGGATTGAGGATGATGTAGGAGAGACTCAGACACAGCCACCCAGCACAGTCCTGGGACCAGCTCATGCCCCACTGCCTGGCACAGGCTTTCAGCTTCACCCTAGAAATATGCGACTGTGATGTGCTGTAACACAACTCTTAAATTATTTTGCACACTCTGGACTGGGAGGAAAACCACATCAAATAGATCCAAAGAGGTCCTTCAAAGCCCTCAGAGAAGACCTGAAGTCGAGCATCATCTGCTGTGGAGTAGCCCTGCAAAGAGCTGGCCCTGCAGGAGGATCTGAGCACACCCCACTGCCAGGCATGAGGGGCATCAGCCAGCCCTGGTGTGGTTGTGGTTCAACTGTAGATGAGGATTCAGTCAAAGCCAACAATATTCTGCAGCTCTCTGTACAGGACCACCCCTTGTGCCACCCCGTCTTGCCATATTTACATTTGTCTCTTGGTCCTCATCATACAGACAGGGCTTGGTGAGAAGTTCTTGATCAAGCATTTTTTCTTACATAAAAAAGCACTTTTTTTTGAAACACTGCAATTTTGAACTGTAAAAACAGATCAAAACCCAACGCTATTTATTTTCATAAAGGCTGTCTCGTTTTGCTGAATGATTTCAATCATTCTAATTTTGTCTCAAAATCATGTTTAAAATTACTTTTTTTTTTGGATTAGATGTCATATTCCACTTCACAAACTGAAATATTTGATGGTTGAACCAGTTTGGATGGGCAATTCACACTTATGGGGTAAATTTTGAAATTTTCTTTGACAAATGAAAACTGTTTTCTGAGAGGCTGAAATTTCCCAGAGGACAAAAAAATTCTATTTTGCAGCCACCTCTGGAGGAAAACTCATGTGAAAATGACATCTTTCCCTGCACTGCCATAAAAAAAATTGTCTTAACTGAGTGCTATTTATGACCAAGCCTAAAAATTACAATTCTTTCAGGAAGCATCAATAGCATCAAACAAAAAAATGTCTCTTTTTTTCTTAAAAGTGGACAACTTCCAAGTGTTTTAGTTTTTTTTTAGCACTTCTTTTTTAAAGAAAATCCCTTCTGTGGTGTGAATTGAATTATCATTCCCCTATATTTGGCTGTGTGAGCTGGTCATTGAATCATAGAATGTCTTGGGTTTGAAGGGACCTTAAGATCATCCAGTTCCAACCCCCTGCCATGAGCAGGGACACCTTCCACTAGACCAGGTTTCTCCAAGCCCCATCCAGTCTAGTTTTGAACACTTCCAGGGATGGGGCAGCCACAGCTTCTCTGGGCAAGCAATGCCAGCGCTTCAACAACCTCATGATAAGAAATTTCTTCCTAACATCTAACCTAAACCCTCTCTCTTTCACTTTGTATCCATTCCTCTTGTCCTATCGCTCCATAGTCTTGTAAATAGTCTCTCTCCATCTTTCTGGTAGGTTCTCCTCAGGTACTGGAAGGCTGCACTCACGTGTCCCCGTCTCCCTGGAGCCTTCTCTTCTCCAGGCTGAACAATCCCAATTCTCCCAGCCTTTCCTCCCAGCAGAGCTGTTCCATCCCTCCGATCACCTTGGTGCGTCCTCTGGACTCGCTCCAACAGCTCCATGTCCTTCTCTTGCTGGGGATCCCAGAGCTGGATGGATGCAAAGCTATTTAACCTTCCAACAACCAGTGACTTGCACCAAAGTTAAACTAAGAGAAATTAGAAAGAACAGCAAGAAATTCAGTACCTTCTTCCTTCCCCCAAGCTCCAATTGCTTTATTTCACTTTTTTCCCTCCCCTTTCAGGGTGAAACACTTAGTGGAGAACATTTTCTTACAGTTATAGGTACAACCCCACCATTTAAAGCTCCAATGCAGAAGTGCCTTAGCACCTGATGAAGTCCCAGTTGCATGCTCAAAGTGGAGATTCTGCTCGGAGAAGGTTTCTGTAATGATGCTCATAACAGAGGGAGTGTTCATTACAAGCTCTGAGCTACACACCAAGCCTAGAAGGGGTAAGAATAAGAAAATAAGTGCAGGGACAAAGTTTGCAGAGGAGCAAATGATGACTAAACTGCCCATGAATAAATTAAAGCTGCCAATTAGAAGAACGTTCCTGATCATTAACGCACTCATGTTCCAGAAACAAATTTTCAGTGGGAACAATGGGGTAAATAGAAGCCAAAATGGGGCTTCATGGAGCTTGATAAATATCTGCAAGGAGTCGGGTGATACAGACTTGCACTGAGAGTATGAGATTCTGTTACCCTGAGGGTTTCAGGAAATTGCCAGAAACTTCACACAGAAATAACTCTTGAAGCAAATCCAGGTGGTGCAATCTGGTACCTTGATATTGAATGTGCATCAGGTGAACCAAATGTCAGTGAAGCTCGAAGCAGTAACAAGCCACATTCTGTAACTGAAGAGTTTACAGACCCAGTAACAAGTACATTGGAGAAGAAATATAAGGAACATATTTCCTTGAATCTTTATTGATCTGAAACCTTGTCTAAATTCAGTGGCCAGTACAAGTGGCTCCTATTGACAGGCACGAAAGGAACCAAAGGCAGTTTCTTTTTCAGTTTAACTTTCTTAGGTTCACATGTGAAACCTTTGAATTCCATAATTTACCTTCCCAGACTGGTTTTCTCTGATTTTTTTAGCCAATGGCTTCTTTCCCCAAGCATGGGACAGCAGGGGAGAAGTAAGAGTCATTTGCCTTCATTAGTCGTACACCTTAAAGACTCGAACAAGGATTTTCAAAGCATGAAGTACTGGGGTTGGAGGTTTGCCTAATAACCTGCCAAAAATCAACCCATCACTGTTTTCTCATGCAGGGGAAATAATGTGAGGGTGATTTCCATTTATAGTAGAGTTTTCATAGCCACACAAGAATGGGCATGTTGAGTAAAATCTATTCAGCTTGTTCCTCTGTCTCTGACAGAGCACAAGCTCTCAAGCTGTTTCCTCTGGGAATAGTATTCATGTTTCATGAACTGGAACAAGTCCAGAAGAGGCCACTAAGATGCTCAGACGGCTGGAGCTCTTCTGCTCTGGAGATAGGCTGAGAGAGTTGGGATTGTTTAGACTGGAAAAGAGAAGGTTTTGGGTAGAACGTACAGCATCTTCCAGTACCTACACAGGGTCTCCAAGAGACCTGGAGAGGGACTTTTCAGAAGGGCATGGAGTGACAGGACAATCGGGAGTGGCTTCACACTGACAGAGGGCAGGTTTAGATGGGATATTGGGAAGAAATTCTTTACTGCGAGGGTGGTGAGGCACTGAGTAGGTTGCCCAGAGAAGTGGATGCCCCATCCTTGGAAGTGTTCAGTGCCAGGTTGATTGGGGCTCTGAGCACCCTGGGATAGTGGAAGGTGTCCCTGCCCGCAGCAGAGGGTTGGAACTGGGTGATCTTGAAGGGCCTTTCCAATCTAAACCATTCTATGACTTTCTGTATTGAGTTTAACTTCTATTATGTATTTACTACTTCAAAGTTGATATCATAAATCTTTTTGCAATGACATCCTGTATCAAGCCATTCCTTGGAATAACAATTTATGTATGTAAAGAAGGCAGTGTGTGGTTATATTAACGGAGTACCCAAACCCCAAAGTCTATCTTTGATCTGAATTTCTCAGCGTGACTCTCCCAACAAAATTTTTTCCAGCCATTTACCATTAGAGAGTTTGTAAAGATTTACTTTTGTTGTCTTCACAGAGTCGTAGAATCAGTAAGGTTGGAAAAGACCTACGAGATCATCAAGTCCAATCTTCAAAGTGTTCCACGTAAAATTTCTGGGGTCCAGAAATGTCATAATGGTGCTGTTTTACATTCTGTATTTCTTCACAAACCCCGCAGTACAAAGTCAGGTGAAATGGAGTACAGAGAGGCTTTAGGAGCATCTGATCACGCCGTGATCAAAGTGACTTGAGACCCATTATAAAATGTACCACGGAGGGTCTTGCCCCAAGTCACTTAATGAGCCTGAGGAAAAATCCTGCTGCGGGCCAGGGCTTTGTCCTCATTGCTGCAGCCTCTTTCACTCCCATGAAAAATCATTTTGTTCAGGATTAGAAGTAAATCCCAGGGTTGCGTGGAATAAAGCTACCAGGATCACAAAATTAACACAACCTTTGCTTAAAATCAAAACCACAGCAGGTTCCCCCCAAATGGGATTATTTTACAGGCAAACACAGTACCAGATAAAACCTGGAATTCCCTGTAGCCTCCCTAGCTTAGTTTATATATAATTCCTCTGCTGATTAGTGGAGTTAATAAAAAATAAAAATGTCTCCCTTTAAAGCAGGGAGAGACTCACATACTTCCATATACCTATCTCCAGGATAAAGTTTTAATTACCTGGAGAAAAAGCTGGAAGAAAGATGAATCTCAGGCACCTGCTACAGCTGGGAAGATGGTAAGGATTGGCCAGCATGCAATAATTAAATCTTTATCACCCAGAAAGGAACCTGCAGCCTATAGTGCCTTCCTGGTGAATATCACCAGGTTTATTTTTAAAACTACTCCCTGCCAGCATGTCCCAAAGTCATTTCACGTACACAGCTGGCTGGGAAGAGGCAGGCTGGAGCTTGGAAAAGCAGGATCTAGAAGGAGAAAGAAAGGGGGTTGCTGAAAAGTTAGCAGAAAAAGGGCTGGGATGGAAACCATCCAAGTCCAGCAACAGGTGACCTACATTTCCAGATCTCTTTGAAAAAGCCAGATTTTGGTGTCCCTCTTCCCTGAAAGTGCTTTGTTTATTTACTCATTGCTTTTCAGTTCTTCTGGAAATCTTGCTTTTTCATATAAGGTGAAAAAACCATGGATTTAGGGACTGATCCCTCCCAGAGGAGGAGCAACACGGCCACAGCTGGTGAGTTTTGCAAATGGAGAAAACTGGGCAGAGGTCTTTAACTGCGTGTGATGTGATGGCACTGTACAACCACATCACCCTCAGTCTTCCCCCCCACGCCAGGGTCGGCCTGGTCACTCCACAGAGTCTTGGTCTGTTGGTGACCCCAGACCATTCCCTTCTTAGATCTGGACACTCAGCTTCTTTTGTACAGAAAGCCAAACTGTGGCAAAGGTAATTATGGTGTTGATGTGTATTGGGATAAGTGAATATGCATCACCTTTATTTATTCATCCATTTGTGCATATGTGCCCATCTATCCTCAGAAGATACAGGAAGGTCTGTGTGTACGTACATTGATGTGTGTTAATTTAAAATCACTGCTGGAGAAGTCACAGTCAATCAGCTGCAATAAATAACCCAATGCCTTGGGGCAAAGGGAGAGATTATTTTCTCCTGCCTGTGATTAGGTCTTCTCGTGGAACCAAAATGCAGCAAAGAGGGACGTGAGCTGCATAAAACTTTGAGGCTTTCCCTGCCCCACATGACAGGTTGCACCAGGAACCTCTAGAAATCCCTTACAACACAAGCTGTTTGATTCTCTGGCTTTTTTTTGATCAATGAAATCTGTGTTAATCCCAAGGGGGACCTTAATGAGACTGCATGGGCTGGAGGGGCTGCAGAATAACTCAGGCATTCTCTGGAGAACAGACACTCTCATGGCCTGACATCTGAATATCAGCCAACTGATCAGCCCCACATTTCTTTTCTTCTGGCACCTCCCCACTCTTTGCCCCTTAAATACATCTCTCCTTCCTTCAGTGGTGCCAACTGCAGAGAGGGAGAGAAAAGTCGTAAGGCTGGGTTTAGATTCAAGCTGTAAGTGGCACCATGAATGTCTGACAAAACTCTACAGTGAGCTCTTTCCCCGCTCTAGTTTGGTCTAATCTTTTAGCTCACAACTCCTCCACAAGATGCCTGTGTTGGTTTTTGGTGGAGTTTTGGACATTCACGTATTTATTTTCCTAACAGAGGGGTAAAATACTTTATTTAAAAATGTGCTTATAAAAAGAACGTGCAACTCTCAACCTGGAGGGGTTTGCTGAAATCCTGAGTGTATGTGCCAGGAGCTGAATATGTCTTTAAGTAGAGCTGTGTTGCTTCATTCTTTACCTTTCTCTGTGTGTCTGTGTATGTGTTCTGCAGGGATTAGTCATGGATTCACAAAATGGATTTTCTCAGAAAAGATTCTTTCTGCGTCTTATTCTTTTGATACAACTTCAACATCTTTTTCAGTATAATATTTTCTCCTCCTCCTCTCTGTACATCTGTGTGTGTGTGCTTGTGGGTGTTTATAAATATGTACATATATTCTGGTTGGCTGCAAGTAGGAAAATCCATTTTCTTTAACAGTCATATCTCTGAGAAGCAGACTCACAGAAAAGCTTTTAAATACTAAATTAAAAGACTTTAACTGCTTGGGTTTTCCGGTCAGCTTCTCCTTAATTCTTTTCTCTCTCCCTCTTGCTGTCGCTCTCTTTCTTACCCCTGTGCTGAGTTTTCTGTTTAATTAGGAGGAAAGGAAATAGTGACATCAAGTCAAGGACACAATCTCTTTCCAAACTGACAAAGTCAGAGTTTAATCCTCCTGGAATAGTCCCACAGCAAAAGGAAAATTCCCTCTTAAAATATAGAGCTGACAGTTGGGTCCTGACATAGCACCTGTTGAAGGCTGTGAGAATCTTTCTTTCTGTTTATATATTGCTTTAGACACTGAATCCCTTTGTCTGTGGTTACATCAGTCCCCTGTTGAAACTTCTGGAAGCTCAGGATTGCCTTAGCCAGAGGTTTCCTGCTGAGCTGTCTGTAGGACCTTGGGATCAGAGGGCTCAGGAGACCATTTCTACTATTAGACTGATAAAAGTGCTCTATGAGTCAGCCCCCTGGAGAGGGCAGGACTGTACTCCTGTGTAGTTTTCTGTCGTTAGGGTAAGAGACAACTTTCAGCACCTTTTTCTTTTGCTGCACTACAGCACTCTTTTTTTTTTTTTTTTTTTTTTTTTTTAAATTTTATTNTTTTTTTGCATTTTAACATTGACTGATATTCAAATTTTCTCCGTTCTGGGTACAGCTCATCTCAGCCAACATCAGCAATGAGCAGTCTGGCATCTTGCGTAATTTATCCAGAGTAATTTAAAGGATTGGGCAGTATATTCATATTCTTAGAGACCTATTGTTGGAAGGGATGCTTTACCTATAGGACAACTGCCCTCCAGCGATGGCAGATCTTGAAACCTGCTTTAGATGTAGATCTTTTAACTGCCTACAATTAGACAAGATGCTGCCACTCCATGAAAGAAAAAATTATACAGGTGGGGAAGATAACCTCCACCTTGAATTCCATAGGGACAATATAAAAAGACACTGGGAGATCTCCTCTCTTCCTGTTCCATGAGAACAGGACTCACATCTTGTGACAGGAGTCAAAGATAGTTTCATGATGCACCTTATGGTTGTAGGAAAACATTTTTCTCTGAATTCTCATGGCCATTTTGCATTTCTAAATCATTCATCATCATGTTTTATCCTACAGGAAATTAGTGATACAAGCTGTCAGCTCTATTTACCTCTAAATTTCTTGCCGTGGCAATCATAAGGTGCCCATACACAGCAGATGACGAATGACTGCAGTTGTTTTATGAAATACAGCCCATTATTCCACGTTCTTCCTTGTAGAAATCAAGCGTACATTGAGGGCTTCACCCAGGAGCACACGGTGAGCAGGCAGCTTGTAAGGCGTGTGTTGGGCTCAGGCGGGCAGTGGGGAGGTCTGAGTGACAGGGAGTCTGTAGAAAACACTTTACTGGCACTAAAATGCAGCTCTTTCCTCTCTGCAGTGTGGCAGCCGAGATCACGGAGCAATCGTTTCCAGGCAGAGAAGTGTGGAACAGTGTCTCCAAATGAAATTATGGCTGGAGGAAAGGATTTCTTTGAGGCAGGACGGAATGTAATTACCCAAGTTGGACTTTTGCCAGGACACTGATGTTTAAGACACTTCCAGCTCTTATGGAAAGTGCCACAGGACCTTTTAATGACTGCAAAGGAACGGGCTGTGGAATTTATTTTGTGTGTGTGTGTGTGTGAGTATCTCATCCAAGAGGCAGAATAATAATGTGAGAAAGAAAAAACTATCAAAGAAAGAGCTAATCTTTACAAAGTGATGGGATATGTAAATCCCACTTTGAAATGGTAATTTATTAACTTCTTTTTAAGATAAAAATGCAATTAGTTCATTCTTTCATTTCCCCCCATCCCAGAAAAACGCATATATATTGTTATCACGTCTTTGCCTCCTGTGTCAAATCTGTATCATTTAATTTTGTTGCAGTGAAACTTGTGGGTTTTATAAAAAGGTTCTGGTGAGGTTTTTTCTGCCTTTTTTCGATCCTGACTGTAAATAAAAGAAAATATTACTATATTCAGAAATGATTGCTGTAAAAAATCTGCACTTTGTTGAATTTTATAAAGGCTATGGGCTATTTTTATATTAGATGCAATATCAGTAAAGAGTAATCAGAGAGAGAAAGGGACTTTTTATCATTCTCAGTTTATTCCCAGACATACTCTCTTGAGCTTTGAAGGAAAAAAATAAAATATTATCTGTGAGCGAAGAGTAAGCTTGCCTTATTTTCCACTTGATCATTTTTGGTAAGGGAATGAATGTAGCTGCATCTCTATCTATTCATCTCTATCCATAGCACATGATTATTCCTAACTAGTCAATCCAGCATCACTTTTCTGAATCCATGGCATTTTTATCACCTTGTTTTTACATTTGATTAAGATTATGTAAAGCTGGGTTTAGCTGGCTGGACATCTAACTTTGGAAAAATGCCTGTAGATGTCAAGTAAAATGTATAAATATACAGATATTAAATTAAACAGTTATTGGAACTTTGTCAGATTTTATTTGATATCAGTGAAATCTGGAGATTCCCAGGTCTGTTAATATAATAGTTTGGATGTTCATGGAGGGTGCAGTAGCTGTTGGTTCAGACTGTTTTCTACCTGTGGGAACTTGAATTCCCACCTAGCTCCAAAGACAGACCTGTCCTCACAAAGCTGTTGAAGGCTCTGTGTTCCAGCTCTGAGAGTCCTTCTTGGCAGAGTTGCTTCACCTTGTTCAGGATTTTTAAATATGTACCAAGTCTAAAAGAAAAAGATTGAGAGGGAGTGACTTGTAAAGAATTAGTAAGTTCCTTTGGCAGTGAAGACTTGGGAGGGGGGATTCACCTTCCCTGGTTTTAGGTGTCTATAGAGCAAATGTTTCCATCTGGATTAAGACAGAGTCATAGAATCATAGAGTATCCTGAGCTGAAAGGGGTCCACAAGAATCATTGAGTACAACTCCTGGCTCTGCCCAGAAAAACTCTGAGAATTCTACCGTGTGCCTGAGAGTGTTTTCCAAACGCTTCTTGAACTCTGGCAGGAGTTGTCGAGGCTTCTATTGTAAGGAATAGAAATCTAATTCATAAACTTGAGGGCCTGCAATTTACCTTGTGCTAAAGTGGACTCAGAGCAAAGAGGCTCCTCTTTTCTGCTCTCCGTGTCTCCTGTGAAGCTCCTTCTCCACACTGATGCTTTTAATTCTGAAATATTACGAACATCTATTTATATGTGGTGATTGAAATGAAGAAAAAAATAAAACTGGAGATGTGCCTCTGGCCTTGGGAGCTGAGCTCTTACTGAACTCAGAAGAGAAGGCAGCTTAAAAAGATCCCCCTCACAGAGCTCTGAGGTGAGATCCCAGATTTGGTGAGAAGTAGCCCACAAGCCTGTTGAGATCTTAGTTCTGCAGATCCTTGGCTATGTTACCAGTTCTGGCAAGAAGACATTGTCTTTGGGAGCGTCGGGGCTGGCTGGTTAACAGCAGTGTCCTATCCAGAGCTCACAAGGATCTGCTGACTTTCAGCCATGAGTCCTGGCAGCGTCCAGTTCCCGCCAGTCAGTTGCCCTCTGAGCCACCAGAAGGAAACAACTCATTGAGATATAAGTTAAGGATATCTTCCCCTTCCTCTGGATGTCTCATGTCATCTCCTGAACCAAAGGAAGCCCTGGAGAATGGTGTAGGATGCACATCACCTCTCAGACAGAAACCACCTAAGTTCAAGTCTGGGTCTCTGTTTCCTCATTTATCCTCCATGAAGCTCTCAGTGGAAAATTTGCACCTTCCAATTCATCCCCATGCTGCTGGAAATTCACGATCCTTCCGACCTAACACATGGTAATTGCCGTTTCACAGGCAAGATTTTTAACTTTCAGCATGATCTCAACATCTTGCCTGTTTTTTGGGGGCGTGACTAAGGCAGCAGAAGAGGAGCTGGGAGACGCCGTGTGTAATGATGAGCCCCTAAAATCAGGAGCGAATTGGCTCCGTTCTGAGGCTTGTGCTGGTATTTCAGTAATTGCCTCGCTGAGGAGATGGAAGTGAACTTGTAAGCAAGGATACAAATCACTGATTATCCCTGCAGCACTGGTGGTGGTGGAAGCCCAGGATTCGTGCTCCCCACCCTGCACAGCATCGCTGTAACCATGGTGTCCGAGTGCCTGCGAGCAGAGCTGGCTCCTCGCAGAGCGCCTGCAGCACCAGCAGACTCACCAATTAAAGATTTGTCTTGGGGAGAGGGGATTAAACACTTTTCATTAGCAAATTTAGAGATTCTAAAGCCCTATTATAGACATCTGCCACCCACATTGTGAGCAGAACAGCTGTACAATGGGAGATTATAAAGCATGAAGTTGAAGTGGCGTTTTGGAACTTTATTGTCTCTACACTCTCAGCCCTGCAATCCCATGGAAACAATTATGTTTAGTATGAAGCATTGCTATTTCCTTCTGGGTGGGTGGGCTATTTGCTCCTTCTCCCCATAGAGATTAAAAATAACAATGTGTGACTCTCTGTGCTTTCTTAAGATTACCTCACATTTCCATCACATTCAAAACAAAAAAAATCACATAGAATATTCATAATATTGTGCTATATAAAGCTCAAGACACAGGAGAGAGAGGAATTATTATTATATATTTTCATTATTTGACAATTATCACTGTGAGAGTTTCTAGAACAAAATTCTGTGGGAAAAGAAAATGAAATAAAATAAACAGCCACCTTCTTTCAAAGTTCGGCTCTGCACTGCTTTAATTCCAATCAGCTATAACAAAACTGATGACAGAAGGGGCTTTCAGGATGTTAATAGCATAGCAACATACTGGGTGCACTTGCAAATCCATTTGCTCCGAGATGCTTTGATCACTTAATGTTTTCTGAAGGCAACACCCAGTATGTGAAACATCTATAAAAGAAAATCGTCTCCCTCTCATTCCTCAGAAATTCTCCATTTGCCCGGCAGAATTTACAGTCACTGAGCACTCCTGAAGCCCAGTGTTTTGCAGGATTCACAGGCAGACACCACCCCTTGTGCAGGAAAACTCAGCTTGTTGTTGCAACTGCTGTAAAACATTTATTTTCAAACAAATGTTGAGTGTTTCAGGCCATCTGCTGTCAGGGGATCTGGAACCCAGGTCCCCACACGGTGAGGCTCTAAGTGGGCTTTTGCTGTACTAGGGTATAAAAGTGTGTCAGGAAACAATGCTGGGCACTGGAATTTGCTGATAAACATTTTTACAATGATCCCTGGGATGGTTTTAGCCCAGGCACTGTCTTTGCAATTCCTGGATGCTGATTGGTAGCTGTCACAGCCCCAAAACCATTCCCAATGGGCAGTCTGGACGCAGTAACTTCAATTCACAGTCTAAAAAGAGTTTAATTGTATAAACACAGGTCATTGCTGGTCTCAGCACTGCAAAATGCTCTCAGCCTCCTGTATTTCATTTGCAGAGATGTTGCCTCATCATAAAAGAAATGTGGTTACAAGTTTAGATGCAGGCAGGACACGATTTTAGCTACAGGGTGTGCAAAGTCATTACAGCTGGAACCGGCACAAATCAGAGGCACAAAACACTCCCCCAGTGAGACCAGGAGGGGCTGTAAAGTTCCTGGTTCCTGGCAAAAGCCAGTGTTCAGCGATGGATGTTGGAAAGGGCTCTTCCCTTCAGGGGCTGCTGCTCTGCAGGTGCCTGCTGGGAGATAAAAGCCAAGTGTGGGGGTGTAGGGATTTACAGCACTGGGATTTGCTGCCGGGACGCCGAGAGGGGCAACCTGGAGCTCAGGAGAGTGACAAAGCCTTTTCCAGTCTGTGCTGCCTCCAGGGATGGGATGGTCAGTGATGCAGTGCAGGCACCAGCTCACCCTCATAGCCCTGAGGTTTCTCCCAAGGGAAATGAGCCTCTCAGCCTGGCTTGTCAACTTGGGCTCAGCAATGGCAACACGGAGGGAACACCAATGAAAAAAAGAGAAAAAAGAGATGACTTGTGTTTGACCAGCCTGCAGTGAAGTAAAAATAAATACTCAGTTCCCAAAAAGTGGAATCTTAAATTAGCCCAAAGCAGGACTTTTAGAGAAAAGCTTATGCATTTCATTTTAGATGTGACACAGAATGTTCAGTAGGTAGGGAAAGATCTCAGCAGTTCATCCTGTTACTCAAAAGACCAGGTTTTAAAGGGTACTATATTTAACCTCCTTTGTTTTCCACTTCTGTGGTGATATGTCTGGCCAGAAGGCTCCTAATGCTCTTTATTTTTAACAAAGGGAATCATAGAATCATAGAATGGTTTGGTTTGGAAGGTACCCTAAAGGTCACGTCATCACAACCCCCCACGGACAAAGGGACAGCTTCCACTATCCCAGGTTTCTCCAAGCCCCGTCCAACCTGGTCTTCAGCACTTCCAGGGATAGGGCATCCACAGCTTTTGTTGGCAACATGTTCCAGGGCCTCACCACCCTCATCATAAGAAATTTCTTCCTAATATCAATCTAAATGTACCTCCTTTCATCTTGAAGCCATTCCCCCTTGTTCTGTCACTGCATTCCCTTGTAAAAAGTCCCTCTCCAGCCTTACAATACAAATACTCATTAACAATAATACAACTAATCATTAAAAATCATTCTAGATTTGTAGGACACCAAATAAATATATCATCCATATTACATCCTTTGCAAAGCCTCAAAACTGGGATGTCTTGATCTCTGGAAATACCTCTGTATTGCTTGTATTAGATCAAGGGTAACGCATGTCATCTGACTTTAGGTGTCTAAGTTCCCATTTTGGTTATAAGAGATTTAGTCACACTCAGTGTGATTTTATATCTGATTAGAACATGCAGAGCTACTTGGGAAATCAGGAATCTCTCCCTAATGCCTGCTGACACAGGGAGGAGTCTCCACCTGGCTCTAGGACAATCCTGAGGTGGTTTGTGTGTGTTGATTATGCCATAGACACCATATGTAACCATGTGAGAAACAGGCTCCTTGAAGTCTGCTTAGATGGTCAGAGCTGGCGGAGAAGGATTTTACAGAGACTCAAAGAACACTTAATTCAGCACCAACTTGACTTCGCGTAATGTGAGAATAACAGACCTCAGGGTGGCCATCTGGGTGCAGTGCTCAGCAGGGCTGTCCCTGGCTGTGCCTGGGGATACACACTCGGGGAAAAAATGTGTAGAAAGCAAGACATGTTTCGAGTACGTTTTTCCTTCCCTGGTATAAACCTCCCAGCTGCTGCTTGCAAATGGCTTGGAGATTTGTTAAGATAGTGATTTCCCTCAGACCATGGTGTTTCACGGAGTCTAATGAGCTTGCCCTTCCCCCTACTTGCTTTATTGCATCCAGACATGGATGTAAACTGATTGTTGTCATCCCAGAGATGCACAGTAACACGTGTTGTGTCTTCCTTTGGGGGGGGTAGTAACACTGAATGCTGGCTAAAAGGTTTAATTCTGAGGGAATTGGGATTGTTCAGCCTGAAGCAGGCTCTGGGGTGACATTATTATGATCTTCCGTTATCCAAAGGGGAAGCACAAAAAAGCTGAAGGGACACTTTTCGCATGGGCATCCAGTGGCAGGATGAGGAGGAATGGCTTTAAGCTGAAGGTGGGTAGATTTAGATTGGATATCCGGAAGAAATTCTTCCCTGGGAGGGTGGTGAGGCCCTGGCACAGGTTGCCCAGAGAAGCTGTGGATGGCCCATCCCTGGAAATGTCCAAGGCCAGGTTGGACAGGGCTTGGAGCAACCTGGTCTAATGGAAGGTGTCCCTGCCCATGGCAGGGGGCTGGAATGAGATGATCTTTAAGGTCCTTTCCAACCCAGACCACTCTATAATTGCATGATAAGGAGAAATTCACATTAGTGAGGGAAGATGGGGTGGATTTGAGGCAATTTGGGAGTTTGTCGACAAACAAAGAGAGAAAAATATTCTGAATTTTATCTCTCCCCTGTGTTTCTTTCTGCCTCTCAGAAATTATGTGTCTTCAAAATCCCACTTTCATGTTTGACATCTCTTTCAGTGCCACTGGGACCTTCTCATCAACTGCTCAGCTATTTATAAAATATAAAAATAAGTCAGTTTGTTGAGTCATTTTACATGGACAGTGTAATTTCTTGATCTTTCATTGAGCTGACTGCTGAAATCAGAAAGGTATGGCCTGAAGTGCCAGGATTATTGACTGTGTGGATGGGATTGGAGACAGATGGAGACAGGTCACGTGTGCAGGAGTGTTTGTTCTTGCTGTCAGCTTGATTTTGGTGTCTGTGAGTAAAATGTGCCAAATGCCTTAATTGTATTTGCTTCTTACTTTGTGCAGCAGCATTAAAACAGTCAATACTTTAGCTAATAGTGAGGAAGGTTTGCAGTCCGTGTAATGTATCCCATTGCCAGAACAAGTGGGTTGCATTCTTCACTTCAGGAGTTTAAACAGCAGATTACCCTCTGCAATGGGATGCTCAGTTCAGAATTTTTATTTGAATTTTGCTGACATTAAAGGCATGGTCAGGGACTAGGCTGCCCCTGTGTTGGGGGCTCTACAGACAAATAAGGAGAAAAAAAATAGCCTGTGCCAGGAAGATTATTTCCAGATGCATTTTCACTATTAGAAATCATGTTCTCAGTTATTTTTGTCCAATCAGACGACACAGGCAGTGCCATGTAAACTGCCATGCTAATGAAAATAAATATCTGATTTTATCCCAGCCAGTCACAGGGGGCTGAGATATCACTATCAGCAGAACTCTACAGATAGTTCCACCACTGCAGCACACGGAGCATGAAAAGGCTCTGAATTATTTATAACAACTGGGTCAGCTCCTCAGCAGGAGAAAACTGGCAGAGCTAATTAACTGATATACCCCAACTGATGTTGCACTTCGTATTTGAGGAATAACTCCAAATAACAGGGACTCACAGAAGTCGGGAGCTGCTTTGCCTGCTCACAGTTTTGCTCTCAAGTTTGCAGTAGGAGCACATGGCAGGATATAAAGAGCAAGTCGTTTGGGTGGTTTGTAACCAAAATGTACATGTACACTTCCATCCTGGAGGAAAATGGGATGCATTCCATTTGCCTTCCTTGCCCCACTACAGAATAAACATCAAGTGTTGAAATAAAGGCCATATTTTATAGCAAGCATAGCGCCAGGGTCATTAGCTTCCCCATTCGGCTTCATCAGATGGCTACACAGCAGGATGCATTCCAAATTTATTTGATAGCTTGTCAATAAGCAGCTGCCTTTTAATAGCTCTTAACTTCATGGACTTGAAAAACGAAATGCCTCACGCTCACATTAAACCCAGAGGTCCATCACAGGGATCTCAGTTTTTCCTGGCATTCGGGGCAGAGTGGAAAATGACCTCTGACTCCAGCTTTCACTGCAATTTTGTGAACACTCGTCACCAGGGAACAGACAGAGAGACTTGCTGGGCTGGGATTATAGTGAGATAAAGGGGGATGAATCTTGCTGGCTATAGGTAGGGAGTGATGTAGGAAGGGGTGGGAGCAGGGTCAGCAGTGGGGGCTTCAATGGGTCCCCTCTCTAAGTAGGGACAAGAGGGTAAAGTGGTGAGCTTGTCAGAGGTAATTTTAATTAACAGTCAGCTGATCTTAGAGCTGCTTCTGGCTGGGCCATCTCATGCTTATTCTGGAAATGTTTAAGGATGATCAAGACTAAGTATTTCAAGGGAGGATGGGAAACTATCCATTGCATCCCATCCCATCCACGGGTAGGAGAGTTTATTCTGTGAGTAGCTCTGGCCTGGGTGGCTGGATTATGACAAGCATCTTGTCAGCTGGAAACTCATGACCAGGGGTCAATACTTATGAGATCAAAACACGAAAACTTGGCAGTTTGTTACAAAAGGGTCAAACAGTTGCAGATCAGTGCCAGTACAAGGTGCTCTTGTAAGATGTACTGCTTGCAGGCACTTCTGAGTATTGAATTGCTTCCCTTTATTGTCCCTCCAATCTCTGAATTCTTTGAAGGCAAGGGTTTCTACCCTTATGCAATAATAATAAAAAAATCTCTGGATTGAATTTTTCTCCTCATTTTACCCCCAGAAGAACCTGAGAGATTTGACAATCTGTCTGACTGGCACCTACCTCTGTTACTAAAGTATTATTTGAATATCAACCAAGAGATTTGAGAGTGAATTCAATATCTCTTCTGTCAAAAGAATTTACATTGCTTTAATAAAAAAACCCCAAAACAACCCTATAAACAGTAAAATTGGATGTAGGAACATTTTATTTTTAAAATGTAATATTTAAGGCAGCCATCCCAAAAGGACCCAAATGGCATTTCTGATTTCTGTTTTTCACGCTGATTTCAAGGTAACAGAAGGGGCTGTCAGGAAATGCCACGTTAAACTGCTGGGAATCAAGGTGATGACTCCTGTTTCTGGTGTGCTTGGGAAGGAGAGGGTAGGAAGGGCTGGAAATTGCATTGCTGCCCGTTGCTGTGCTGTACAGCACCCAGACCAAGCGCCTGCCAGTGACTGTTCTTCCAGGTTAAACACAAACTGGTTTCCAGTGTCACAGCTGGACATGGCACTCGGTGCTCTGGTCTGGTTGACAAGGTGTTGAACTCCATGATCTTGCAGGTCTTTTCCATCCTTAATAATTCTGTGATTCTACGATACCCAGTGTTACACCCACAGGTTTGGGAATAAGCTACAAGCATCCTCCAAAGAGATACTTTCTGCTGAAAGGGCAGATTTCTGTTGTTCTCCCCTTCCCACTCCAGTGCTACTGGGCACATGTCAGAGCCTGTGTACAAATCCTGCAGTGATGGCAAATGGTGAATCATGGACTCAGAACAGCCTCTGTTGGACTTCACTGCTTTGAGATCAGGCCAGTGTGAAGTACAGGCAGAAGAGCTTGGGTTTATCCTTGAATAGTCAGGACCCTCCAAGGCAGCTGCATGGATTTCTTTTGGGATGTGATTTCCTTGCACGTGCCCGGCTGAAGAGCAAGTTTACATCCTTGTGTCTGCAGCATCCTGAGTGCCTTGATGATGCTTCATGGGCACAGAGGGGCAGGAAAACAAAGTAAGGGTTATAAAAGGATGAAGAAGAATTATTAGTTTCATCTAAATCATTCTCCTGCTTGTGTTTTGAGTGCGTTCCAAACTAATTGCTTCAGTCCTAGTTTAAATGACTACAGTGATTGGCCTCTTTTCCACAAGATCTGTCTAGAATGGAATGGAATGGAGTAGAATAGAATAAAACAGAATGGAATGGAGCAGAATGGATTAGAATGGAATAGATTAGAACATAACGGACTAGATTAGGATAGAAAGAAATAGAACAATCCCAGTTGGAAGGGATTATAATGGTCACCTGGGCAGAGTGTTTGACTATGCCAGGGCTGACCAAAAGTTAAAGCCCATTGACAGGGACATTGTCCAAAAGCCTCTTTAAACACTGCCAATGATGGGGTATAATATATAATTATGATTGTTACTTTTGTTTGTATAAGATATACATGACAACATTGTGAGTACAGCTAGATGCTCTTTTTGGGGACGAGTTTTATGTCCATTCTCTATGTCATCAGAGTTTCTACCATCCCCATAGATGCTGTGGAGAAGAAGAAACCTTTAATAGTCTCACAGGCTCACATTTCACCTACAAACTATGAAAGTTCAGCAGCATAATTTCATTCAGAGTTGCTTGGTCCTGCTCTGGTAGATGGAAACTCAGACATAAAGTACAAGTTTTGTGCTGCAAAGCTGAGGTCTTTGGCACCTAAAAGAACAAAGAAGTATGTGATTATTCCTTTTGTTCCCCCTATATCTTCACCTAAGATTATTCAGCTTCTGGTTTTCTTCTGAGCTGTCCTTCACCCTAATTTCATTCTACTTATACTGTGAACTTTTATCACCCCTTTAAACTGACACTGAATAGTCTTTAGCTGAGAGCATAAACTTATTCTTATCTAGGGATTTATCTATGGCTGTATTTTTTACCTTCCAAAGCATCAGTAAATAAAACTCAATTAAGCTTCAAAACAAACTCTGCTGTCTCCCTGCTTTGCTCAGCTCTCTCTTTCCACTCCTTGTGACCCACCCAGAGACAACCAGAATTCTCATCTGCTGTCACCAGGGTTAATTTAGCTTTTAATTCTGATGAACTCTGATGAAATAAGAAGCATATTAAGTAAGTGGCACTGACCAAAGTGCAACCATTGCAATTATTAACTGCAATTAACAGCATGTCCTTGCCTCTTGGGAGGGCGAAACCCAAGCCAGGTACCAGGTGCCCACTGTGAAATGGGGCTGGAATCCCTCTTTGCTTGAAATCAAGTTCATGACTCTTTCAGCTGAACTGGTTGGAGGAAATTAAACACACTCATTAAATTTCCATGTAGAAGTGGATGCTGACCATGTTTTTTTCCTCTACATTGTGACACAGGCAACACAGGGAGGCATCATTGAGCTGTGGAGTGGAGCTCTTACAAGGCCCTGCCAAAGGGAAAAGGATCATGTCAATATTTATTAGACTTTCCAGCAGCTTGTTAAGTCAGTAGGAGAGCTGAATCCCAAACAAACTCCAATTAGATTTAGTTTCAAAATGAAGGCTGCTTCCTAAACTATCCAACAGGGAAATGCCACTGGCACTGGTATGGGCTTCTTAGCTCTTTCCTAACTCTTTATTATCTGTGATTACCCCCTTGGTCAAGGTTTGGATGGTGCTGGTAAAAGCAGCATTGCTATGCAGAGACTTGTTGTACAAGTCACATATGAAGCGTTTGTGAAAGAAGCCCCTATATTTACATGATTTTGGCATTGAAAATGAACTGAAAGAGGGCAGATTTAGATTAGATATTAGGAAGAGATTCTTCCCTGGCAGGGTGGTGAGGCCCTGGCACAGGTTGCCCAGAGAAGCTGTGGCTGCCCCATCCCTGGAAGTGTCCAAGACCAGGTTGGATGGGGCTTGGAGCAGCCTGGGCTAGTGGAAGGTGTCCCTGCCACTGGAATAGGGGGTGGAATGAGGTGATCTTTACATTCCCTTCCAACGCAACTATTCTATGATTCTATGAAATCTCTCCTCCCAAAGAGGAGGGTAAATTGCTGCACAGATGGGGACAGGTCCTGTAGTCGCAAAGATCCTCCCGGCAGCATCTTCAGCTGGAGTGAATGAGAGTCAAGGTAACCAAAATGCCTCTGTTTTGGGGGCAACTTCAGTGCAATCCATAAAAACTCAACAAGATTTCTTTTTCTGGTCTTGTAAAGGGCAAAGCCACTTTCCTGGAGGTGTGTTATTGCTGCATGAGTCTTGCACGAGGAAGGAGCGCAGCAGGTCTTGAAGGAAGCAACTAGTATGAGACACCTGCTTTCTGGACCACTAAGGAGATTTGATGGCAAGTGTGAGGTGTTTTAAGCTCCTCTTCTCACCTTGCAGCTGAGGTGGGACAGGGATCACAACCCAAATTCATTTTCTTTGGAGACTACTGTGGATTAATTGCAAAGGAAGCAGTTATGGTAAAGAGAAGAGACAGACCAAAGCAGTAAGATCCTGCTTCTCTAAGAGTTACCCCCAGGTTACTTTAGGGGGAAAAGCTCCCACTTGGCTGAATCAGTTGGCAGAAGTAACAGTCTTCCTCTGTGTCCTAGAGAGACAACCTGGGCTCCCCTGGGGAAAATTATAAAAATAAAATAAAATAAATCAGACCAGCAGCTGTATCTTGTCACTGAAACCCCATTATGTGCACATCAATAGTCAAAAACATTCCAACGAGAATTTCATGACTCGCTGCCTGAAAAATCCTCTTTTCATCAAAACTGCCCAGATTTTGTGCCCCTATCTGTTCTGTTCCCTTGAGGGCTTAACCCTAAGTCACTTTTGCAAGTAAAATTTAGCTGTTTTAGCCATGTGACCTTGCTCTGCAGACTGGAGAGCCCTCATGTTCACACAGTGGGCACTCCAGTCTCTTACACTAAGTACAAACCAGGGATCCACATTCCAGCTCCTCTTTCTTGGCCTTCCATTTACATTGGTGTATCAAAACCACCGCTACAGTAAAGAGGAAAATCTATATTTCTTTTTGAATGTCCCTATTTTGCAATTCGAGACAGTTTTACTTTACCCCAGGAGCAGGTATTTAAAAGCAGATTGAAAACCATTTATGTGAAGTGTGCTTGTTGAGATTGGTTTATTCTGTACCCTTTCACGGAGCACAAATAGAGACTATAATCCACCTGGGAAGAAGATTTCTGTTGACAGCTTCATTTAGCAGTCCTTTTGCAAATCCACTCCTTTCACAAATCAGGTAATGTTCTTTCATGAAGTCTTAATATGTTCAAAATTCTAGATGTGTAAATAAACAAATCAAGAATCTTTATCTCCTTATGCCCTTCATATTTTCCCTTTCCACCTCTAACCCTTCCTTGCCTACACATGGGATTACTGAAAAAACCTCATTTAAGCACATTATTTTCTTACCAATGGTAAGGTTATTACTTTAAGAGGAAATTTCCACATAATGTGGTGTTCAGAGCAAAAAAAGTTACTGTACCTCCTTCCCCTTTGGATGGTGATTTGTGATGAGAGATGAATAGGGAAAAGTAATTTGATATAAGTCCTTCTGGAAGTTAAAAAAAAAGGCCTGTGATCCTGGCACCAATCTAGTAAATCTGAATTCAATTTAGCAGTCTGAGCTATCACCTGTGGGAAGCGTCAGGTTGAATTTTAGCTGCTTGATGGAATGAAAAGCCAGATTACCTGCTCTCTAAGGTTATTTTAGCCTAACTTAAGACTTATTCCCACTCTTGATAGCATTCAGGGCCTGTGAAAATTCATCTCTGGCATGGCAAAACAGAAGAGAGCAAATAACAGAGCTTTGCCAGCTTCTCTCTGGGGCATAAATCATTTTTCCTACTATCGTCTCCTACTTTTGGTACATTTATTTCCTCTCCAGGATTTTTGTCCCACTTTTCACTGACGATTACCCTGAAATATTAGAGAGCCTGGTAAACTCTCTTTCGTCCTCAGTCTGCATCGCCTGCATTCCCAACCCTCAGAGCACTGACACAACTCAACACGAGTAATTGGAAAGTTGGCTGGGGTCTGGATGAGTCAATATGTTGAGATACACTCCAAGTACTGAGATGAAGTAAAACCTGGGGCAGAGGAACA
This sequence comes from Cephalopterus ornatus, assembly GCA_013396775.1. Taxonomy (NCBI): domain Eukaryota; kingdom Metazoa; phylum Chordata; class Aves; order Passeriformes; family Cotingidae; genus Cephalopterus; species Cephalopterus ornatus. The sequence continues at coordinate 28,279 of VZRE01012314.1, read as the reverse complement.
GCAGAACAGATAATGAGGAAAGCAGCTGAACTGCAAAACTCCTCAAGCTCCCAGAACTAAAAGCAGTGAAACTGCACGGAACTGCAGCCTCCTACTTAACCAAATTAGAAATTTGCAAAAAAACCCACATTGAAATCTACCCAAAATACGGCTTTTTTTTTTCCACTTGGTGCTGGGAATTCACAGAATGGTTTGGGTTGGGAGGGTCTTTAAAGATCACCCAGTTTCAACCTTCCTGCCACGGGCAGAGACACCTTTACTAGACCAGTTGCTCCAAGCCCCGTTCAGCCTGGCCTTGGACGCCTCCAGGGATGGAGCATTCCCTGGGCAGCCTGTTGCAATGTCTCAACACCCTCACACTCAAGGATTTCTCCTTAATATCTACTTTAACCCATGTCCCTAAGCACTACCTATAAACACCTATTAAAACCCTCCAGGGGCTGGGACTCTACCACTGCCTTTAGGCAGATCTTCAATCAATCTCCTTATTTTCCCCCTCATTTTGCTGCTTTTCCTTGCTGAGTAAATTGAGCTGAAGGTTGTCTGATCAGAGAAGCCTCAGAAGCACTAAGCTCACTCTGCTCATGGCGCAAATATTCCAATTTCCACAACCAATCTTCCAGCATAAGGGTCCAGACCCTAAGAAATTGTGACTCTGGCAGTGAAAGTATTAGATTTTTAAAGGTATTTTTACCAGTAGCAATGATCAGTTGTTTTTTTTGTACTTCTTGGGGTGTTTTTTTTTGGCTTTTTTCCCCCCATACAAATTGGAAGAATCTTAAAGATGAAAGTCTTGTGCAGTGGAGAAATTGTAGTCAATTTTGTGAGAAACAGGATAAGATCACAAAACGGGTAAATCAGAGGATGAGGTTTCAGTGTTGTTTTACTTTTGTGACACAGAGCATCAGAACAGACTTTTGGTCTCGATTTCCTTTCCTTTACCAGAGGTTTCTTGTGGGTGAGGTGCCTGCTTAGGTGAGTGACTTCAGGTATCAACTTGGTTCTGATTAAAGTTCAAGGTTAAAAAAATTACAGCTTTTCAGTTCTGTGCATCAGACAGATTCAGAGTCAGCAGTAAAACAGAGATGTTCAGAAGCTGGAAAAAGATACCGCACACCTAATTGCAACATTAACCAGTGAAATATTAGCTAATTTATTGGGCTTTTTCTTCTTAAAAAAAAAAAAAAAGAAAGAGGAAAAAAATGAAAGGAAGTTCATTATGCTCTGTAATCCTGCTTAAATATTCATCATGTTGTTAATGAACCACATTCATTTTTAAAATGTTCAACCTGAGACGCCGTCTAACATGATTTGATAATAATATAATTTCTGGATAAGCGTAAAAAGGACAAGAACAGTAAAAATAATTGTATCTCTAAACACCCCGACCAGTTTTCTCCTGACTAATGAGCAGCTGTTTTTCATTAACAGCATCATTTTATCTCCAGCCTCTCAACCTGCACAGCTGGGCACGTTAGAAATAGCTCAGTGTGCTGTGGAACTTATGTTTCCTAAACTGCAGAAACAAATGAGAATGAGGGATTGGAGCTTTCTTTTTTTTTTAAAAAAAAAAAAAAAAAAAAAAAAAGAAATGGTTTGGAGCTGATTTCTCTCACACTCTCTATTATTCACCATGGTGTAATATGTGGAGGCTTGCTGTGGGAATGGGATATCACTGCTCTGCCTGCTGCAGAAATACAGAATATAGTTTGTAGCTTGTACGACAAAGAGCAGAAACTGAGGCACGGGGAGCTCAAACCTTTTGCTCAAGACTGTGCAGCAAGGAAGGAACAACAGCTAAAGCAGCAATTGTTGCTTCTCCCTTTCCCAGAGCTGTAACCTCTCCACCACTCTGCGTCAAACAGCAATGCAGCTGAAAGGAGAGCAATGGGAGAGTTGGGATTTTGAACGGTGTAAAATAAAACAAAGCCTGATCCGAAACATTTCTTTGTCGTCTTGCAGCTTTTCAGGGAGTTACAACTTCAGTCCAATAGATACCGACTAAGTAAGATTTTTGAATAGTTCACAGAGCCTTGGAAACTACAGAAATGAAGCCCAAGGCAAATTTAAGATAATAGTAATAATAATTACAGCAATAACAATAACAACAATAACAATAAAAAGAAGTTGGGAGATCATAGAATTATTAAGGTTGGGAAAAACTTCCAGGATCATCGAGTCCAACCTTTGACCAAATACCACCATGCCCAGCAAACCACATTGCAAAGTGCCCTGTCCACTTGCTTTTTGAACACTCACACTACATCACTGTTATTTATTTCATTTATATTGTGTTTATTCAGAATCACAGAATGGTTTGGCTTGGAAAGGAACTTCAAGCTCATCTTGTTCCAATGCCCACTGCCATGGGCAGAGACAGCTTCCAGCATTCCAGGTTGTTCCAAGCCCCATCCAACCTGGCCTTTGACACTTCCAGGGATGGGGCAGCCACAGCTTCTCTGGGCAACCTGTGCCAGGGCCTCCCCACCCTCACAATACAATTCTTCCTAATATCCAATCTAAACCCACTCTCTTTCAATTTGAAACCATTCCCTTTTGTCCTTATTTCTCATTCTCTTCCCTCAGTCAGTCATGGTTCAGGCTATTCCAAAGGAGTCCACAATCCAAGCTGTACTCATCAGCAGACTGATCTGAAAGACAAATTGTCGTGTTCAGAGCTCAACTGTCCTTGCTTCCTTTGGTCCAAGTCACCTCAAACATCACCATTATTTCACAGTTGTCCACAAACTGAAAATACCAGTTGAAATTTAGATTAAAGAATTAATCCTTTGCTTGGAAGGAACCTCTGGGTATCCTTAGTCGTGTTTGAAATAGCATTTCAAGTGTGGAGTAGGATGTAGTCAGGGAGGATGTCTTCCCTGTCCCTCATGCAGAATAAGGTACTTCTGCAGTGCCAAAAAAGGCAATATTCTGCAATATTTTGGTGCAGAATAAAACCACTAGTCAACCTCTCTATTAAAAAAACAAGAATAATCTCTTATTCTTAGCAACCCCAAGTGCTGGCTGCTTGTTTAGTGCAGCTTAGTGTGCCAAGTTAAGGGCTCATTATTTACTTAAGCACCACTTGCTATTCTTATCTTTAAAGATAAATACAATTACAGGAAACCTTGAAATAGGTTTCACTCAAAAGTGTAATGTACTTGTCTCCCTGTATAGTCCCTGCTGTAGGAAAGCAATCAAAATCCTATTAGAGTGAGTTAACTACCCCGTGCCAGCTTTGTTGACCTTGTTTGTTTAGAAATTAAAAGGCAGGTCATGGCAGAGCTGAACTGGTAGCACAGAGAGACAGAACAGAGGTGCTTTGCTTGTTTACAGAGCATCAGACCGATTACACCCCACTTCGGCACCGATTTTGGGTGGGAGCAGTGTTGGAAATTGGGAAAGAAATGCTGAAATCTGGTATTTCTGTGCTCTTTGAAAGAACAGAATGATTATGTTTTGTTTTCCTGCTTTTCCAAAGGACTCATGAAGCTGGGTTTATGCTGGGCTTTATTAGCACCCACCAGCATATTTATGGATCTATATATACACACACTCTGCTGCTGGATGGCAACAGCGAAAGCAGCTGCCACACTCACATTATCAGGAATGCCACAGAGAAAGGCACACAGCTCCCTGAAACACTGGCACCCACAAAGTCACAATCTCACGGTCTTGGGAATGGGCAACTGATGGAAAAAAAGGAGAAAAGATTTAAGGAGGTAATTTACCGTGGCAAAGCAGAAGAGTGAATAGCATCAATAAATTACCATGAAGTAAGACATTATCTGCTGTATTGTGTGGTAAAGAAAGAAGAGGAAGTTGCATTGATTTACAAAGAATCCACAGTGTCTCTGGAATGGAAATCCAAATGCCATGGTGGACTGGGTAGTAGTTTCAGGCAGAAATGTGTTAATTCTGCCCAGTATTAGTCAACCCTTTGTTCAGCTCATCTGGTGCCATTTCCCTTTGGGCACGTGGACCTATATGAAAGATAACCGTCACCTCTCAGGGCCAGAGCTGAACCCTGGCTCTGTTACACTCCTGGTTTCAGCACTTGCTCCCCCTGATTCAGCATCCTGAAAAGTGTGGCTGCCCCATCCCTGGAAGTGTTCAAGACCAGGCTGGATGGAGCTTTGAGCAACCTGGTCTAGTGAAGGTGTCCCTGCCCTGGAAAGGAGGTTGGAGCTAAATGGGCTTTGAGGTCCCTTCCAACCCAAACCATTCTATGATTCTCTGATTCTCTCATTATTCAAATAAGTCAGGGTTATTTCTATGGAACTGGTGTGAAGGAAAGATGATTAAAGATCTCTTTTTTGGTGTAGGCCAGAACTATTCTTCATGGATACTTCACAGAAACCTTCCTGGTCCATCTCTGGCTAAAACCCACCAATCCCTAAAGGAGATTAACTTGTCTGAAGTGACACAGGTTAAAGCACTGAGGCAAACCAACTCACGCAATTCCATACTTTCTCCTTCCTTTTTTAAATTTCTCATTTCTTTTACCATAAAGCAACAGCAGAGGTTTATGGAGCAGACCTAAACCAGCCGTAGTTCCATCCTGCACTGCCTTAAAGAGCTTTCTGCCCTTTTCCTCTCTCTGGTCACATTCATCCTATTAAATGTGAAATTCAATACCTGATCTGGAATCTGTTTCACTTTTTCATAGACTCATAGAATCATTAGTTGGAAAAAACCTTTAAGATGACCAAGTTCAACCATCAACTCACCAGCACCACCATGTTCACCATTACACCATGTCCTCAGGTGCCAAATGCACACCTTTCTGAAACAGTTTTGGTGCAATTGTTACAGCAAAGGTGCAATGAGGGGCATTTCCTGCTGGTTTAAAGTCACTGTACAAAACAGTTCAGCTGAATTTCGCTCTGAATTGCTTTGTAGAATGAACCTGGGATGACCCAGTTGAGTGTAAATATCTGTATTATAGACATGTGAGGTTACGTGACAGTTTAACAAGGCAGCTTTTCCCACCCAAGGTGTCCTCTCCTGACACCTGCTTCTCTCCAGATTACCTGGGTCAGAGGCAGCTTGGGGGCATTTGCCACCTCAGAAGAGTTGTCATTTGGCCAAGTCAAGAGGGAATGTGCTCCAGGATGACAGGCACCATTTGGAGAAAGCAAAACTCTCCTGCAGGAGAGGAATATGGCTCATTCCTAAAGATAGAGGGAGGGAAGTGAAGCAATACATCACAGACTTAAATCTTTCTGGAATAGCAGTTTCTCCTAAAAATCTCAAATGATATTTTCCAACTGAGACTCCGAATACTGGCTAAATCCTTTTTATAACTCCCACGCTCATTTTTAGTTTTAGATGAATAAAAATTTCAGTGCACGAAAAACTCAATGATTAAAAATTACAAATGTACTGAATATGCAGCACTTTGATGCAAACATCTTTGTGGTAAAAGGCCAGGTGTTACATTAAACAGTGTTTTAATCTGATCCCTATGGAAATATTCCCTCTAGAAACGTGGCAAATCTTTCACTTTAAAGGAGTTTGTGAATTCTGGGGCATTACACAGTTGCAAAAATGCTAATAAAGCTTTGGGTGAAGCTGTGGATTTGCCTCCTGCTTGAGTTTATATGGAAACCAGTTTTCTTCTGACTTTTCAGAATTCCTTACAACAGCTGAGTACAAGACTTGAAACTTCAACATTGGTAGGTCTTGTCCAATAATATTTAATTGGAGGTGATGACTGCTCAGTTTTGGCTGGAAATATTGATCATATATGAGGGCTGAAATTGCCAATTAATCAGTTCATTATGAGAGATAATTCTGTCCTTTTGCTTTTACCACATTTGTATTTTATAGCCCTACCTACCAGAAGAATGATTGCTTTAAGCAACAATATGAATGCTCCATAAAAGATCTTTCTGAATGTATTATATTAAAAAGCAGACTTATTTATGATCACTCCTTGTGAAATGTTGGCTGCATGTCTTGCTTAGCTTTACAGAAATTCAATTGTCTTGGGGGAAAGATTACATTTAAAAAGTATCTTTAAAAGATATTCAGAATTGGAGGAGGTTTTCTTTTAGTAGTTTCAGGGAAAATTTTTCTGGAGAGTGTGTAATGAAGCCTGTTGATCAACAGCCTGTCCCAGAACTGACATGAGAGCATGCAGACATGACAAGAGCCTGAGGACTCAGTCCACTCTGAAAGTCTCTGATGTTAGGAAAAAATTGTCCGAAAATTATCAAGGAATATCTGTGCAGTTTTCAGGGAGCCTGACTTGTGACCTGTCACTTGGAGTAACGTAAATGATCTTCCCTCAGCTTTCTCAAGAGGTGGGATTCACTCAGGAAGCATGTGAGGTTAGTTGCCAGGTGGCAGGGTGGGATAGAAGTAGAACAAGATTTCAAACTCCTAGTCAACATTTTTAATGGTGGGTTAATGTCTCACACCTCTGCTCCTCCCAGTCACTGGCCGTGCAGTCACAGTGCCAGGCAGAGCCAGGAAGATCTGTCTTAAATTAAACCCGTCCCACCATGGGATAAATGAGTTCCCATTAGCTCACAGTTACCTTTGAATCACAGAATCATTCAGGTTGGAAAAGACCTCTAAGATCATCCTTTCCAGCCGTTAGTCCAGCACTGCCAAACCCACCACTAAACCATGTCCCCAGGTGCCACTTTTACATGTCTTTTAAATCCCTCCAGGGATGGTGACTCCACCACTGCCCTGGGCAGCCTGTTCCAGTGCCTGGCCACGCTCTCAGTGAAGAAATTTTTCCTGGTATCCAATCTAAACTTCCCCTGGTGCAACCGGAGGCTATTTCCTCTCGTCCTCTCCCTTGTTAGCTGGGAGAAGAGACCGACCCCCAGCTGGTTACACCTCTTTTCAGGTAGTCGTACAGGACAACAAGGTTTGGAGAGTATCTGCTAAACAATGCCAGCTCCGTGGTGGATTTAAGTGCCTTATTTCCTCTGTTTCTCTTTTCCCTTCTTTCTGTCGTCAGTGATTCAAAGATGAATCTGGCAGAGGAGGGAAAAGGAGGCAAAGGAAAGCTCAGTCTCATGATGCTGCCTCTTGAAAGGCTTGGCAATGATATAAAGCTCAGCTGTTTTGTTTTGGTTTGGGTTGTTCTTTTACGTTTGTGTTTGTAGTTTTCTTTTTTCCTTTCGAGGTTTTTTTTTTTTGTTGGTTTGGTGATTCACTGGAATGTTTTGTTTTCTTTTTTTTTATTGGAAGTGTCTGAAAACCACCGGTCTCGTTAGCTTCTGAAGTCAGTCATTTGGAGGGAGATCCAGGCTTTTGAAAGAGCTGGTTTTCCTCAGCAGTCGTTATCTCCAATTCCCAAACTGAAGCTCAGGCTCTGCAGTCACACAGATTGCGTGGGAAGGTGAAGCACTCACTGATCCAGGGGAGAAACCGCTTTTCCCGGTGCAGATGTGCACATATTGTCTCCCTTATTCTTAGATATGCTTATGAAGGCTTGCACATGCTTTTTAACTAAAAGCTCAGATGGGTGGAACTTGTCTGCTTTTAACAGTATTTTAGCAGGCTTAAAAAAGAGAACTCAGTTTCACTGTTGGAAGTGAAGTGACAGATGGTAAAGGAGCAGGAGGGTTAGCAGGGAGAATATTGTGGGAGTCTGTGCAGATATAAATACTTAGCTAATAAATAAGGTGAAGGTAATAATGCTTGTGAAAATATATATATATTAAAAAACCCCACTCCAAAACCTGGAAGCAAGCTTGTTAATACCTCTCTTCTTTTTAATAATGATTCCTAAATCTAGCAAAGCACTTTTTTTTGTGAGTATATTTGATGGAGGAATCACTGTGTGTTGCCATGGTGTTGGGTTTTCTTTTGCAGGGCAAACCCATGCATTTAAAAAAGAAACCTTTACCTTGTTGCTATGCAAACACGACACTGTGTTATTACATCCCCAGAAAGTAGAACAACAATATTGCAAGAAAGTCAATATCCTGATAAGATAAATGCTCCCTCTCCTTGCCCTTTCACTCAAATGCAATGCTGCAGTAATACTTAAATCTGATGAATTCCCTGGGGGCCGGGCTGCAAAATTTCCAGTGTACATGTCATTTCCGTATAGAAGTTACCCACTAGTATCCTACCCACGGCTGGATTCAGATCCAGACTCCGACAATGTGATATAAAGGTTTGCTCCCAGGCAGCAAAACTTGGTTCATATTCAATGGGATTTTGTTCCAAGTGATTGGGAAGCATTTCTTGCTAAAAAAAAGGATAAAGGTCCTCCTTAAGTGTTGTGTTTATACTGGTCTATGCTACAGCTGCCTATTTGATTGTACAGCAGCCCACAAGGCAGGGCTGGGGTTGCTGCCATATCCATCACCTTGGGCTTCCCCTGCCATGCACTGAAATATGTGCAGTGCCAGTTAGCAGCTGGTTCTGGCTAAATCCTGATGCCCTTTTTCCATAGCCCAGTTCTGCTGAAAGATAAAATTAATGATCCCAGCCTAGGCAGCTTTTCCACTGGCTTCTGTACAAGAGATTCATAATCACAGAATCGTTACAAAATCATCAAATGATTTGGGTTGGAAAGGACCTTAAAGATCATCTTGTCTTATTTCCACTCCTTCCACCTTCCACTATCCCAGGTTGCTCCAAGTCCCATCCAACCTGGCCATGAACACTTCCAGGGATGGGGCAGCCACAACTTCTCTTGGCAGCCTGTGCCAGGGCCTCACCACACTCACAGGGAAGAAGTTCTTCATAACATCTAATCTAAACTTGCCCCCTTTCAGTTTAAAGCCATTTCCCCTTGTCCTCTCATTACCCCTTTGTTCTCTAGCACTGTGTGACTCGTGCTGGGGAGGTGGGTGGCTGTTGAAGTTCCTGGGATGGGAGATCAGTGGCTGAACAGGGACTGTTTAGGCAGATGAAATTACCCCACCCTCATCTGGACCCAGCTGTATTGTTTTATCTCTAAGCCTGCTCAGATGAGACCATTATTTACCCTGCAGATTAGTTCAAACTCTTAATTATCAGAAATGTAGAACAGCAGACAATGTGCGGTATCCACACCAAGAAATCAATTTAGCACAGAGACAGAAAAATAGTTTCAAACATAATCACGGGATAGTGCTTCCAGCAACCTTTTATAACCAGAATACAGCAGGAACTGGAGCATTTCTTCCTTTTACCCCTTATAACATAAAGAACTATGTCATCCTATGTTTGTGATAATACAGGATTATGTTACATCAGAATGTGTCTGCCAGGGCAGCCTGTCACAAAATGTGTCACCAATTAGCCCTGACACTAATTACATTATTCCTCTTGCTTTGCACAGGGACAATAACCAGGCCCTGAAGAGAAATGTCCCACCCTGGTTTAGGAGCTAGTGAAAGCAATGAATGAGATTGGTTCCATAGCCAATATCCTTTGATTTACTTCATTAACCAATGAACTAATTAAATTTTTTCCTCTTAGAAACAGTTTTTGGGAATCTTGTTTTGGCAGTTACAAAGTCTGCCATGAATTTTTCAGTGCCTCTTTAATGCATTTAATAATGGATTAACATTGAAATGGCTGGAAAGAATAATTAACGCTTAAATAGAAAATATTGAGAAAAAACTCATCAGCTCCAAAATTTTAAAGCTTAGCTTTCATCCAACTCTTATTTTTTTGTTTTTTACCTGCAGGGTAAATGTTTTCACTGTGAGGTGTTTCTTTCTTTTTCACATTCCTCTGAAGTGTCTGTTCAGACACATCATCAGGTTGTTGAGCTGCTTATCTGTGTTTAAGTGGCTGTTTCATTCCTGGAATAAAAAAGAATGCAAAACTTAGAAATTGAACTTAAACTTCTGAAGTTCTCTGTGCTCGGATCAACTCTCTTTTCAAAGAGGGTCCTGAAATGACCTACTCATTAACACGGTACTTCCAGGAATGGCATCCCAAGGACCATCCTCTCTGGTAATTTCATGGTAGGAAACTGTTCTTGGCGGTCATTGCTCCTGGGAAGTCAGAAATTCTGAGGGCAAGACAAGAGCTTTGATTTCTCTCAGCTGAAAGCTGGGGCAAGACACAGCTTTGGTGGGGCTGGACAGGCTCCTTCAGCCCTGAAGCCAAAAACACTCAGTCAGGGAACTTTGTACTCCCAGGAATTCAGAGGGGAGACTTTAAAATGTGAATAGTCCTCTCCCATCCCAGCTGAACACTGGTGAGTGTGAATTCCCTGCGGGATGTACAGTGGCATTTAACCCAAGAAGACAGTCCTTACTGTCCTGTTTTCCCCTGCTCTGATGTTTGGAGTGATCAACATCACCATGTCTGGAGGTATATTCCATCCTTATAACAAGTTTCCAAAGGCACCTCCTCCTGATCCAACCCCAACATGATCACCAGGCGAAAAGGCATTTGGTCACGTTGCTGCCAGGGAGCATCTGCTTCACTGGTGAATATACAACATAGAACACAGGGTTGTTTTTTTCTGTTTTACTAAGTCTGGAGAGTTTTGGAGTTACTTTTACTGCCTGCATTTGCATAATTTAACTGCCTGCAGAAAATGAACATCAGAACATGACTGGCTTGGTGTGTGCCATGCATTGCAGTCAGAGGAAGAAAAATAGCATTTTAATGCCATCCATGTATTAATCTCTCTGATAATTTCTGCACAACTTTCCTGTCATTTTCTACAAGAGCCACTCTACTGCTTTGCTTCCCTTCCTATAAGCAGCCTACCTTGAGCAAATTTTCTTTCACAAAGAATGCAAAATGCATAAAGTCTTGGATACTTTCCCAAACTGAAGTCATCTGTTCAGAGAGACTGTGAAATAAAAGTTCTCTTTCTTTATTTATTTTTAATAAAAACGTTGGATCTTTCCTCTGAACTGCCTATAAATCCAAGATTTAATGTCATGGTCTTGATTCCCAAAACTCACTGGAAGATGAACAATTATCACTGCTTTCTAAGTTCATTTCTTTCTTCAGGACAAGTTCTTTGGGCTGCTGTTTCTCTTATGTCATCCTGTCTGTTTGCCCTATATCATTGATCTGATATTGGCTTAATTAAATAGAGGGGTGTTTTGGTGTTGAGATCAGTAAGAGAAAACGCAAACAAATGCTCTGAGCCCCAGGGCTACCTCTGTGTCACTGAAAACAAAACTCCTTGAACAGGTCCCAGCAAAATTTCTGGGTAAAGAAGAAATGCCCCCACATGCAGGAAATCTCTAAGCATGGTGAACATGCAGAGTATGGGGTCAGCATTTTCCTTCTGCACCCAGAACTTTTCCTATTGAATTTAAAGCAGACAGGAACTCCTCAAGAGTACCTGGCCTCTCTGAACCTCAGTTCTGCCGCTCTAGGAAAGGACCAGCAACATTTCCTTTCCTCATCAGAGTGAAATCTGAAGTTTTTGATACAAAAATTTATTTATAAATCATAGAATTGTTCAGTTTGCAAGGGACTTTCAAGAGCATCTCCGTCGAACTCCCTGTCATGGGCAGGGACACTTTCCACTATCCCAGGTTGCTCCAAGCCCTGTCCAACCTGGCCTTGGACACTTCCAGGGATGAGGCAACCACAGCTTCTCTTGGCAACCTGTTCCAGGGCCTCACCACCCTCACAGGGAAGAATTCCTTCCTAATATCTAACCTAAATCCACTCTGTTTTAGTTTGAAGCCATTCCCACTTGTCCTATTTGCTGCCAAGCCAAGTGGATAATCTTTGCATCTGTACTAAAACACTAAGGAATGGTCAAAAACTTGGCAGTAGGGCATAAAATAAATCATAGACAAAGTGCAATGGGATTCATATAAGAACTTTGTTTCAGGATGTTAAATTACAGTACTGAAGTATTCACCCTATAGCTAAGTCAGTGGCTACTACACCAGTGAAGTGTTTCAGCTGCTTTATCCAAAGATTTTGAGTTACCTTCCTGAGTTATTTTTAAAAACAACAGCTAAATAAATGTAATTGTGGTCAAATGAGATAAATCACGATAAGATAATTACCCCTGAATTTCTTTTAGGGATTCCCTAGAGGCAGTTTGGTCGGGTTTTACTCCACAGACTTCTTTTGTGGCACATCAGCACTTCTGATGATTGTAGCTCAGCAAAAGTCAGGGGGAGGTATCATGGCATTTTCTCTGAGGTTGTCAGAAGCATCATCCAAAATCTTCAGGCTGCAGATTGCTCTCAGCTACACTGTGCCCAGAGGAAAAACTTGCAGGTCCCTGAAGAGGAAAACATTCTTCTAAGCACTCACAATGTGCAATAACAGACACAGTATCCATGCAATCCTCGCAGTCATCTGAAGTTGCTGGTGAAGGCTATGACAGTAAAACAACCTGGCTGGGTCTTAGAAAGCACATACTGAGGGCAGTGATTCCCCCAGCCGTTTAAATCGATTCCATCAGGTGATGATTTTATTTTTTAATCGCTCTACTCATAAAGTTGAAGCCCGTTTGTCAGAGTGAAACAGAAATGCCAGCTAACAATTAACAGGTTTACCCTTTCTGTGGGAAGACTGGAGCAAGAAGCTCCTGATACTCTTTGCAGCTGTTGGGAGCAAATATCCATCAGTGGTGATCAACCCACTAATGGACAGCATGAATTTTTACAGCACTTGCATCTAATAGCTGCAGGCTGCAGTTAACCGCAGTTGTGTTTTTAAAAGCCCTCAAAACCTGACAAATGAGATCCCTTGCCCCAAGCAAAAGGATCATCTTGGACTCTGCAGCCGTTTTGATCTTTACTATGGTAAGAAAATTTTTCTCCCTGGAATTCGGAAGGATATTCGTGGACATAACTGAAATTAGGCTTTGGGGAGCAAATTTTAGCACCATGGCTCTATTTACATGACCTTGTGAGCAGTCACAATGATTCACAGGGCTGTACGAGAATCATAATATCACAGCATCGGTGCTGCACATAAAGAGAACTTCCTCAGTCTGTACTCCCAGACACAGTGAACTTAAATGCCCTCTCCCTTCATCCTACAAACCCTTCCTTGTGCTGACTGTGAAGGGATCACATCAATCCTGCTTTTAGTGTTGTCACATGTGTAACCATCTGGCATCAGGACAAGTGCCAAAACATGACTTGCATATTTGCTGGATGGGGGGACAGACGTGTTTAGCTGTGAGCTGAGCCAAATTTTTGTGCTATGCACAAATATTGCTTCTCCCCACAGCTTGGAGAATGCAAGTTTTCACAGAGCTTGTTAACTCAGCCTTCATCCCCTGCATTCTGCCCCTTCTCTGAGCTGTAAAAAGTCTTTATGTTTGGCAGGTCAGTAAAAACCAGAGCATCATCCTCTTTATTTTATAGCCAACTTCATTAGCAAGAAACAGCAAGGACTGAAATACAGGGCTGTAAAAACCCAGCTTAGGTTTGTACCATAATGTAATTCAAGTAATTAGTCCACTTAAACTTTCTAATGCGGTCGCTTGGTTTCCAAAGTGCTAAAACGCTTTTTAATGGCTCTTCCACAGTTTTTCATTGGCTTGGCACATCCTGGCTTTAGGCATGAAAGAACAGGCCATATCTTAATATCTCTGTTCCTTATGCCAGGATTTCAGATGGTACATGTTGACGTGACACCCACGGAACCAGTTGAAATATGTCACTTTTCACCAGCTGAACCTTGTCGTGCTTTTCATTAACAAGTCTAAAAGAACTGAGCTGTACTTCTGGTTCACACTGTCTTCGTTTTTGCCTAAATATAGGGAAAAAAGTGAACTAAAGAAACAGGTTCATAACTTTACAGTGAATTGCCTTGCACTTGTGTTGTGCAGTTCCTCTTCTTGTGCTTAACACATCCGAAACTTTGATCTCGTGGGACCTCACCTGCAGTTCTGCCTCCAGCTCTGGAGTCCCCAGCACAAGAAGGACATGGAGCTGTTGGAGCAAGCCCAGAGGAGGCCATTAAGTTGATTAGAGGGATGGAGCAGCTCTGCTATGAGGAAAGGCGGAGAGAATTGGAATTGTGCAGCCTGGAGAAGAGGAGGCTTTGGGGTGACCTAATTGTGGCCTTCCAGTACCTGAAGGGAGCCAACAAGAAAGATGGAGAGGAACAATTTTCAAGAGTAAGTAGTGACAGGACAAGGGGAAATGGCTTCAAACCGAAAGACAATAGGTTTAGATTAGATATCAGAAAGAAATTCTTGACTGTGAAGGTGATGAGGCCCTGGAACAGGTTGCCCTGAGATATTGAAGGATGCCCCATCCCTGGAAATGTTCAAGGCCAGGTTGACTGGGGCTTTGAGTAGCCTGGTCCAGTGGAAGGTGTCCCTGCCCATGGCTGGGGGTTGGAACTGGATGGTATTAAGGTGCCTTCCAACCCAAACCATTATATGGTTCTATGATCTTAGACTTTGTCTTACACACACATTCCCATTTAGACAGATTAAGGAGTTGAAAACTTGTTTGACCTTAATGAAGCCTTATTTAAGTGTCCAAGCCCTTAGGATTTAGAGTCTCAGGCTCACTTCGTGAAACCGTTTTCTTGAATCGTGTGTTTTATAGCCTGCAACTACAGTAATGTCATTTGAACTTCAGTGCAGAACAGATTTTAGAAATACTTTTTTATATTTCTGAAACATAAAAAATATATTCCCTTTAGAATATCTGACTCAATTAGACCATGTATGCTAAACATTCTGAGGAGAATGTTCATATTAGAAACGTATAATTTTAGTTTTCTCCTGAGTTTGTTTAGGAGTTGAGACAGAATTGAAGGATATGTTCCTTGACAAATTCCCTGAATTTCTTATGCTGTTTACTCAGAAATGGCCAGAAAAAAATTCCATTGTGTGGGCGAAGGGTGAAAAAAACCAACAAAGCGAAGGCATTTCAAAACATTTTATTTTTAATCAGATTGAATCTCATGGCAGTGGTATGCAGAACTTGATAAGAAATGCTAATGCACCCAAGACAACTTTCACAGGAAGAGAACTAATCAGATAAACATTTGCTGTGTCTGAAAAACACTTGAAAGCGTTCAAAGCATCCTTCACAGCCTTTGGAAAAGTATGTGTAACTTTTAGTCAAAATTTCGTAAACAATTTGCATGGGATTCATGTCCCCTTATCTACCAGGAAGATAAGTCTCCAGGCTAAACTGAAGCCTGTCCAGAGGAGAGCATTATCACTGCCATCATGCTGCTTTGGAGACGTGAGCAAGACAGAGTTTGTGAGGAGAGGTAATATTTTTATTATGTCATTTTACGCAGTTGGAAAAACCTGAACGCATCTTTCAGTTGCTCACACTCCTCTTCAGGTCTGAAACCAAACATGGGGAAAGAAATGGGTGATTCATCCCTCCCTAAGATAGATAAGGTGACTCACTCTCTGTAGGTGCCTATTCATCTCTGTTGACCATGGAAGGTTTCTGGTTGACAAGACAACAGTGAATATCTCACTTTGAGATAGGAAAAAAAATAGATGATATGGGCTCTACCTTGCAGTTATAAGGGTTTCTTGTCTAAACTTTCTTCCTTCCACTTTTTGCATTGATTCAGGTGCGATTTCTGAGTATAACATTTACAATTCTTTTTTTTTGAGATACTAACAGTCCATACATTCTCCTCTGAAGTTCAGTCAGAGACGTCTTGGTGTTCAGAGTGACTAAATTCTCCATCCCCAGAGAGGAATGGAAGCTTTTTTGCTCTTTAAACAATTCAGAGCACTCCTGGGAAACATCTAGAGAACATAAGAGATTAGAACATCTCAGACTAATATCTGGTTGATTTTAGTTGATGGCCAAATGACAATGTAGTTGTTGGTGAAAAATGTTATAGAAAAAACATCCAGCATATGCTGAATATGTTCTCTTCAACTCTCTGAGGTTCTCAATATATTATCTCATATTTTCCATATGACATAAGGTTACAAACTCCTTTTCTTTTTTGTCTCCAGCTGTACCAGTTTCCAAAGTCAGTATTTGCTTGAGACTATTCCTAAATAATTCTGGTAAGGAAAGACAAGTTTCATACAGGGTAAATAAATACATCCCTGGAGAGGAAATTCCAGTCTAACTGAGGTCTTCTCTAGTGCATTGGGGTGGAAGTATGGCCACCCCAGACCAAGTGACAAGGTAGGAGGTATTGTCAGAAATATTATCAGTTGTTCATTTATTTGGGCTAGAGGCAGAGATTGATCCATTTTCTCTCTCTGTGGTGGCTTTGAAAATAGCAAAAGCAAGAGGAAAGGCAAGAGGACCCACCAGAAAGGCCAAGAAAGAGCAACACAACTCTCAGAATACCAGAGCAAGTTTCCCAGAGGCATCTTTGATCACTGACTCAGGAACAAACCAGATGTGGTTTCTCGAGGCAGACCAGGCTGAACTGACTCAGCAGAGACTGGATATTGAAACACAGTCCTTGAAACACAGACATTTCCATCTTGCCTCAGTAAAGTTGCTTTTTGCTTTTTTCCCCAGTACTTATGACCATTTCTCCCTCTAGCTGGTCGTTGAACACTGACAACAACAACATCCTCTAAAGTTTCAGCAGTTTTTTCACAAAATGCTTGGTAATTGCCTTATTCCATTTTAGGTCCCTTCTAGGTATCTTTGCCTGCTCTGGACATGCACAGCAGAGACAAAAATAGAAGCCTGAGGAGACAACATCACTCTGAATGAGACTGAAGATGGGATTATATTTGCGTAGACGCCACTGGAGGGGAGAGAAGCCAAAGCAGAACAGCCAGAGTTCTCTTTCTCCTCATCTCTCATGAAAGTCAAATGTGTCCACTCTTCCAAGCACATTTCCTGGTGTGCATCCACTACAGCTGATGAGGTTCACACCCCCTGACTAATGGATGTGCTGAGAGCAGCCAAATGCTGCAGAGCGTTACGTGGTTCACTGGAGAGCCAACAGTGGCATTGCTGCCCGTACTGGACCCGTTTGTAATTTGCTTAATTTTGTGACTGCTGTGGATAACTGCCAGGTAATTGCTAGAGGTGCGCCTATATTAGAGGTTGACAGGGCTAAGGATGAGAAATTTGTGAAAAATTAGTTAACTTTGGTCTTGTGTCCTTTATAATCAGATAGTTTGCTACTAGTGACCGGGTTCCCAGACTGTTGTTTTTAATTTTTTTTACTAGTTTCTGTTTTTTTTTTTTTTTTTTTTTTACTTTTGCCCAAGCTTTCCAGCAAACTATTAAATCCTGAAATGGCCATGTTTTGCTTCTTCTGTGAATTTCCCTGAAATTCAGAGTGTGTGCTTTGCCAAGTGTTGCAGAGACGAGTGAATCTTCAGGGAAGGGATGCAAATTGTGGGATGCAGAGCTCTGCTGGGGCAGAATGGCTCTGTGGGTACAGCTCTGGCCCTGCAATCAGCAGGGTGTTACTCCTAACCTTACTCCCTGTCTGCTTTGTGATTATTGGCACATGGATTAATCACCTCAGGCTTTCCTTTGTACCCAAAGCAGTTGATTGTAAAGTATATATTTTTCCAAGCTGTCTTCCCTGCCTTCATCTTATTTTCATCCTGTTCTTTTATTCAGTAGATGGTTTTCTTTTCCTCTTTCTAGCACCCAGAATATAAGCCCTGCCCTCCTACTACCACCCAAATCACAGTGTAGTTGTTTATACACTCCCTACAGGCACGAGATGATCTTTAAGGTCCTTTCCAAACCAAATCTTTCTATTGTTCTATTATTCAATACATCCTCTTTCTGTGGAGGCCGCGTGAGTGGCCGTGGCCTGCTTGTCCCTCTAATTGTTTTTTCCCCACTCATGACCTTATTTTCCCTAAATTTCAACCTTCTCAGGTTGGGAGACCTCTTCAACTGTGTTTAGTGACCAAGCCGTGTATGTATGAATTTATTTTATGTAAGTGAAAATATCTTTTAAAATATCTCATCTCAAGCTTCATTTAGATAAAATTAGAGAGTTTGGGAGCTTGATCCTGTGCTGAGGAAATGTAACCTTTCTCCTAGTACACTCATTTACCCTTCTGTTAGTATATTCATTTAAGACTATCAAAAAACCCCACTTTCTCTGTGAAGACTATAAGAATATAAGGGAAATGATGCCAAAAAAATTAGATTAATGGGGAAAAAATATGAAAAATAAGGCTTCTGGGTTTCTTGTCCTCCAGATTGACTTTCAGATTTGAATAAATCCATGAAAAATCAATGCCTACAGTCAAGTTACCAATGACCAGTCTTAGATTCTCTTGGCACTCTTTAGAGAGTCTCTAAAAGTGGCCATTTTAATACATTTCTGGACAGAAAGTCCAGATGTCATAGGCAACTAGAGAGTCTTGACTTACAGATTTGCTTCTTAAAGTTCATTAAAGCTGAGGGTAAAGCCTCCACCTGTGGACAAACTGATTATCAGAATTCGTTTTTCTGTCCTTTACCCCTTGATCAACAAAGTGAGGGCTCTGCTCACACGTGGTTTGGCATTTTCCAACCCCATTCACGATTTTGATCCTGAACATCAAAGTCCTCCAGAGCTGAGGACCTGTTTCCCTGAAGCCCATACGTTTTACAAAGACTTAGAGACACATCATTTGTGTGTCAGGGAGAGGATTGTCAACAGGGCTCTCAGGGGGACATTTCTCTCTGTGAAACTCTTTGCTAGTCCACAAATCTCACCAGTACCTAACGGGATACAAAATAATCACCCATGCGTCCTGATTTTGGCTGGGATAGAGTTAATTTTCATCTTAGTAGCTGGTACAGTGCTGTGTTTTGGATTCAGAATGAGAATAGCTTTGATAACACGCTGATAGTTAAGTTAGTGCTAATTTGTGCTTGCTCTCAGTCAAGGACTTCCCAAGTTTCCCATGTTCTGCAGTGAGGAGCTGCACAAGGAGCTGGGAGGAAGCACGTCCAGGACAGTTGACCTGAACTGGCCAAAGGGATGTTTCACACCAAAGAACACAATTCCCAGTGTGTTAAGTGTGTGGGGCTGGCCTAAAGGGGTCCACCACTGCTTGGGGATGGTCTGGGCATTGGTCAGTGAGTGGTGAGCAACTGTATTGTGCATCGCTTGGTTATTTTTTATTGGTTTTTATTTTTCTCCCATTTTAGTATCTATTATTATTATTGTTGTTGTTGTTTTGTTGTTATTGTTATTATTATTTTTCAATTATCAAACCGTTCTTATCTCAGCCCAATAAAGCCTCAATCTCCCATTTTTCCCTCCCCATCCCACTAGAACATGGTGGGATGGAGGAAATGAGCAGCCACCTGCTACTTCATTATGGTCTGGGCTTAAACCACGACACCGTGGAGGTAAAAACCCCCCTCAAAAATAAAATGAAGACCTCAGCCTAATATTTTATGAACTCTTGAGCAGCAGCTTGAAAAACACAGAGGAAAGGCAATATGTGCCAAATACATGGTTAAATGCATGGGTTAAATGTGTGTCCCACTTGGCTGATTGCAGAGCTGTACCTGCTCTTACAGGTATTTGCTTGTTTCCAGGGAATAGTGTTCTTCTTACCCAGCCAGACCATCCCTAGATACACGGACTTTCTGCCACACAGATCTGCAAGAAGTATATAATCCCTGAAATCAGTAGGTGAGCAGGGCTAAAATGGCTGTTTGAAAGGCAGGGATATAAGAGAGTCCTGGACAGAGAAACACTGACCTGGATTTAGACACGTTGCTATACATTTCTCAATGTCCCAGGGTCCAACTCTGACAGAGGTTTGGTGACCCTGATGTCGTGATTTGATTCTAGTGAACATTATGAGGGTGTTGTTCTGTTCCTCAGATTTGGCCCTCAGGCAGACAAGCAAGAGGAAGAAAGTTATTCTATTTGGAGTCATCTGTTTGGAGATATTAACTAGTAAATAATGCATAAGTTGGGATGATGTTTAGGCACCACAGAGCTGTGTAGCTGAATGAAACAAATAAGAGAACCATGAAGTAATACAGGATTTTACATTTGGTCCAATTCTTCCTAGATAAAACTAAGTAAGTTTGGGAGACTGTAAGCGAAGGGGAAACAGATTTTTGTTTGTTTTTTTTTGTTTGTTTGTTTGTTTTCTAGTTTCCCCAAGGGTAACATTTCCCTAAATCAGTGCATGGTCATCCCCACAAAGCAGTGTGAGGGTCCTGTTCTGTCTGGGAGGAGGGAATCAGGCCAAGGCCTAAGGAAAACAACCCTCAGGTCAACCATCCTTCCCTCCCTTTCTGCAACGTAGCTCAGTTATTTCTAAGTGGCTTCAAATGCCAGCAAGAATTCCAGGAAAACCTCCTCTGACTTTGAATTATGCAGAAATTCTGTGCTATAACTTGTGTTTTGAGGAAAAGGGGGGGAGACAACATCCCCACCTTCCTCTACTAGAGATTTAAGTCAATGTTTCTTTTATTACATTTGTTTTCTGCAGGAATAAATTAATTACCTTTGCAAGAATTAAATTTTCATCTCCTTCTACCTTGGCAGAGGGGCTCAATTAGATGATCTCCAGAGGTCCCTTCCAACCCTAACAATTCTGTGGTTCTGTGATCTGTGTTGAAGTCACCAATTGGCCCAAATGAACATGGAGTTTAATTTTGAAGCAGTTTTTATAGTCAGGAGAACTGAAAACCACCATGTTTTCTAAAGATTTTGGAATTGAATCAAAATCTGTGGGAACTGTGTTACAATGTTGAGTAGAACCCAGATTTGGTTGGTTTGATGCCCTTTGAAGGCCGTTCTGCAAAGTTACTGAAGTGAGCATGTCCCAATATTTGGGTTTCATCAAGAAGATTTCATCTCTCTCTCTCTGAAGAACGTGCTGTGAATAGCTCTGTCCTGTCGCAGAACCAGGATTGCTTTTGTGCAGGGCACAGAGCTTTCTTCCACCACAAACCCTCCTGCAGGTTCCTTTTCTCCTCGCTGCCGTCGGGGCTTCGCAGTTAAAGCACACCTTGTTTGTCATCTGTGTTACGGTGGCAGCCCCAGACCTGCTCAGATTCAGTGCCATTGACCTTCCCATGACCAGTTTTCTCATATTTCTGCCTCTGACTGCTCCTTTGGAAACCTCAGCAATACAAATGGTCACATAATAAGAGTGGATGAGATTTTCTTCCCGGCAAAATGAGAACTCGAGGAAAGAGCAGAGGAAGGTCAGCAAAGTAAGACCAGTGACTGAGGTTGCATTTCTAAAAATGAAAGAAGCTGACTTCCCCAGAGTACATCAAAGGCCCAGACAGGACAGAGCATGATTGAAGTATCGTGATTCACATAACTCATGGTAGCTGAGGCCATGATGTGTGTTCTGCAGAGGCTTCACTGGATGTTAATTAATTATTGATTTTTAGGAGGAAAATCTTTGGTGAGATGGTTGTGAGGCACTGGCACAGGTTGCCCAGAGAAGCCACATCCCTGGAAGTGTTCAAGGCCAGTTTGGATGGGGCTTTGAGCAACCCGGTTTAGTTGAAGGTGTCCCTGCTCATGGCAGGTAGGTTGGGACTGGATGATCTTGAAGGTCTCTTCTAACACAAACTATTCTATGATTCCATAATTCTATGATTTGATAGAGTAGAAATATTAGCATGTTCATTAACTGAGCCTTTTATGTCAAAAATTCATGTTGATCCAGCAGAAAATTTGAGCATTGATGGTGCTGGTCCAAAAAGCCAGAAAATTTTCTTCTAACCCATTGCTCAATGCTGCTGCTCACCTCAGAAAGATTCACTAAATCTCGTCTAAATGGATTTCATTTGGATATCCATAAACTCATACATCTTGTAAAGAGAGAAAAAAGCTATTCAAATCCCAGGTGTTTTTAAAATAGGCATCCCCTCCCATGCCAGAGTAAAGCATTCAGTGAAACTGGCCTTTTGAGGCAGATTCAGGGTCACAGTGAAAACGNAGAATAAAGCATTCAGTGAAACTGGCCTTTTGAGGTCACAGTGAAAACAAAGAACAGCCCAAAGTCTGACTCCAGCGCAAACACTGTTGTCATGCTAAACAATATTTGTCTGTCATTCTTGCCCTTTCTTTGTAAATAGTCACCTTTAACTACATTATATCAATATTTATAAAATCTGATGTGCCTTAAAACATGCAAGAAGGGATTAAATGATTTGAGCAGAGATGAGAAGTATTTTGCATTTTGTACAGATTTAATATATCCCTCTGTGTTTAGTATCTCTCACCCAATACCCATCCACAAAGTTTCTATTGGAATTAATAAATCTCTTTCATTTACTTACTTAGAGGAAAATGTTTAATAGATGCCACAGGAATTTTGCAATTTGCTGTAGTTCTGATGCTGATTAATAGGAGACCATGTAAAATGTATAAATAATTTCTAGTCTTAAATTAGTGTTCTCTCCTACTTAAATCCAAGGGATAGATGGAGGCTCAGAATGTTTCATTATACCTGTTTTAGTCGTAGTTATTTCTTGATTGAGCTTCATATTAAAAGTGAAATAGAAACATAATAAAGGATGGGGATGAGAATGTCATTGTCACTATCTCTAAAGGACAAAAGGGCACCAGGCTGTAAAAGTATTTGGGCAGTCTCAGCTTGCTTTGATTAAACAAAAGCTTGAGAAATGCTTTTAGGCTTAACAGCTAAAATCAGAGGAGGTGGAAAACAACCTAATAAACTTAGTGGGAAGTGGAGTATCTCCTAACTCTGACCCGTTAGTAATTTTCTACAGTGAGTTATAATTAAAAATAAGGTATTTACATACTGTTCCTTTAAAACCTAATTTGTCTTTAAGATTAACTGAAATATTTTTAGATTTTTTTTAAGGAACAGCTGCTTTTTATGTTGGTGGTACTTGAAGGCACTTACTTGAGTCATTTATTGCATTCATATTGATGCTGGGGGCAACATTTACTGAACTTTAGTTGAGAGGTAGGAAATCTCCCCTGATTCAAAGCCCAGCCTAGACCCGTACAGACTCAGAATATTTATTGCACGACTTTAACTGAAACAAAACTGAAACCTGCAGGAGAAACCTATTCATGACATTAAAGCTGTGACTGTAATTGGCACCAAATTATCCTCTTGTTGGTAGTCTCAGAAAATACGTGAAATCCTGACTCCGACTGTGGAAATGGTACTGAATTTTTGTCCAGAACAGGCTCAGACTCTTTGGTGGTGCACAAATGGGAGGTTTGATTACTGTTGCGCAAAGAGAATTAATGTGAGGCGCTTTTTTTTCCCTCCAGGATTTCCAATTTTCTTCCAAAAACGCAGAAGGGAAAAGTTATTTGGGATCAACTGTAGGACCTGGTAGGCCCTGTTTTACTGAAGGTTTTACTGCTAGTTTCTTGGAGATAACACTCAGGATCTGCTGATTTCCATTCTCTTGAGCTGTCAGGTGCTATCAGACATAGCCAGTCAGTTTATTTCCAAGGAGAGGATGAGAGAGGTTAGGGGAAAACACAGATCTTTCCAGTTGCTACAATCCCTATGAGCCTGGAAGAACTGCAGGCAATAAATAGTAGGATAACACACATATGGCTGCAGTCCTTAAAAGTTCTCCTTTAAGTAGACAACAATTCTTAGTAAGTTATTTAAACTTCCGCAGCGACGACACAGGAGGGATTGGTGGTTCCAGAGGGTGATTTATCCCGGTTTAGGATAGATGTCCAACATAAGTGGGATGAACTACTCAGCAGACTCATTATGTCTCTCCAAAGCTACAAAGGAACAGATATAAGCAGATAGTTCAGACAGACAGCTCAGCCTGCTGAAGCTACTTGAGAAAAATCTACATCCTGACATGGATTTAGGAGCTCAGAAGTAACAAGGAGCGGAGGCACCTTACTGCATTAAACTCACTATTATTCATCAGCCAATTATTTATTACCCAAACAAATGTGTGCAATACTTGCACAAGCATATGCAATTTCAGAAAATAGGATTCTGCAGTTGAAAAACAGAACTACAAATATCCATATATTTACATAGAGACTGGTAGAGTACACAAAAAAACCAAAGCAACTTCATCATTCAATCTGATTTCAAAAGTTTGGACATCAGGAAAACTTGTTCACTGCTCTAAGGATTATTTGTGAAACTTGGGTCTTGAGATCTAATCTATTTTTCTGTTACTTCCAGTTACTTAAATGTTTCTTTGTGTTCTTTTCTAATTTCAAATTAGAAAATGAACCTATTTGCTGCAAAGACTTTCCTGCCAACAAATGAAACAAGTTATTGTAAAGTTATCTTGCTGTTGGTCATAAAATTCCTTTTTATTTGTCTTCATTCTTCATTCTTCACTACAGAGGAAAGGATTATCCCAAGCTGGCAATTTATTCAAGAGTGTTAGTCCCTTTTCTGTTCTCCTGTTATTCACATGGGTTGTGGTTTAACCTGGCAGGCAGTTTAGGTTGGACATTTGGAAGAATTTCTTCCCAGAAAGGATGATTAGATGTTAGAATGGGCTCCCCAGTGAGGTGGTGGAGTCACCATCCGTGGAGATGTTTAAGGAAAAACTGGACGTGGCATTTCGTGCTGTGGTCTGGTTGGTACGCTGGTGTTGGGTCATAGGTTAGACTCAATGATCCCAGAGGTCTCTTCCACCCTCACTGATCCTGTGATCCTTTGCCACCCCAGCCTTTCAGCCTTTCAGGACAGTGCAGTCGTGGCTCAGACCCTTGGTCCTTGCGTTGCCGTCCCCATCTCCTGGGTGCCAGGCAAGGGCCTTGTGACATAACACTTTTTGGGGACAGCACGGTGGCTGAGAACTGTCCCCACCTCGCCCATGAACAGAACTGGGCTGAGAGTGACTACCAGAGCCTGTGTAGAGGTGGCAGCTCATCCTGCAGCAGCACAATGGCCAGCCAGGGGCTCTCATGGCTCCTAAGGCTCTTCATGCTCTTGCTCTTGCCTGCCTGGCTGGACCCTTCCAGCCATTCAGCCAGGGACATGGTGCCATTGGATGTGCTTCCTGAGGAGCTGGAACAGCAGGAACCCTTGGGAGTCCTGGAGGTTTGATCTTAGAGCTGCTCTCTCCTGGGTCTGTTGATCAGTGGCAATTTCCTTGGCTGGCACATTGGTAAAACACTCAGGAGACACTGGAGAGAGGTGAAAGAGGGGGATCAGGCTGGTGGGATGGTGCCAGCAGAGCTGGGAGCTGCCAAGACCGTGGGACAACATGGTGTTGGGTGAGACTGGGAAGAGGAGGAGACTCCACTTCTCCACTTGACCCCGGATCCCGAGCTCCTGCAAGGCCCTTCCCAGCAGAGCCCCACACCCGCCAGCCCACAGGAACCAGGCAGCTCATCCTCGTCTCCCTCCAGGCAGCACATCCTCGGTTCCTCAGCCGTTGCCAGAGATCTCTGCACCTCTCCTGCTGCTGAGGGCACCCTGGCAACTCCTCTTCCTCCAGTTCCTTGCTCTGCATTGCAGCCAGATCCAGAGCAGACTGTGGATCTCCCTGCCCTCATCCAAATCCACCCCTGTTGCTTGGAACTCCCTCTAGTCTGTTATAAGATGTTACTTGGAGTTTAGGTTTAGTATTATATAGGTTATTATAGATTTTTTAGAATTGCTGAGTATTTAGATTGCATAGAAAAGAAATCAAAATTGAAGATATACTTTATCAAAAATAGCAAATAAACTTTGATGTTCCAAGCACATAAACACCTTTAGAAATCTGGCATCGTTTTGTGAAGTGTTCTGTCTGTTTTGTTCAGGGAGTGTTTGCACACTCAGAAGTGCCAGAACAGAAGGCAATCAGATGATGCTGAGAAAGTAGATGCATAAAACAGGACAATTTAGGGTCCAAGACTTCCCCAAGAGTCCCAGACTGTTTACATCAGGTATCAGTCCAGTTTGGAAATGGGACTGATCAGAGAAGTAGGTTTAGATCAGGGTGTAAGAAGTGCTCAAGAGATCCAGTGGGCACTGTAATTGTGTCTTAAAGAAATCTCTGCTGGTGACAAATTCAGGCCACACCAACAAGGTCAAAGGGTGCTCAGGAGATGGAGCAGAAGGGATTTTAACACGTCTCGAGAGTGCAAATGGACACACAACACTAAATTTCCCAATCTTTAGGGGTTTCAAGCTACCTTGAGTGTCAGGGGAGCTTTTAGGAGGTCAAAGGAAAGAGAAGAAAGGAAACTGGAGACTCGGAAGAGGAGACTTGACTTTTTCTCTGGACTGTGGATCCACAGCTCCAGCCAGGCTCTGGGAATGCAGGACATTCAGGGCATACATGAGCAGTGCTGACCCTGGGCACTGGGACATTCCTGACAGCAAATGTTAGTGAAGCCCTTCATTAGTAGCTACAGGGCTCCCAGGAATCTGCTCACTGCAGTGTTAAATATTTTTGAAGTGTTCAAATTCAATGAAGTTCATGTTTTCTTTACATTACTCTGTTATTTTACTGCTACACATGAGGGGGACGCAATGATTTATGGTTTTGATTTATGAGTTCAAGACTAGCGCTAATTCTGACCCTGAGTGCCACAGCAGTATTATAAAGAGTATCGAAGGCAACTGGAAATAAGGTCATGGTCAATATTCTATCGCTATATCTTCCGATTAAGCTTTTATTATATTACTGTCTGCCTTGTGCCAGGGTGCACCAAAAGGCACAGGGTCTGGGTCACCCCAGAAGGTGCTTACAGGACCCTGTGGCACCAGCAAAAGGGCAGGACCATCCCTGGGGTGCTCCAAGAGATTCACAGAGAGTCTCCTGGGGCACAGACAAGGGCTGCATTCAACCACTCAAATATATCTTGAAGCTGCCCGGGTCTGTGGAAAGGCACACGGGGAGTCTTGGGACATCCCAAAAGTGGAGCAGAGCTCGTGGGCCGGGCCAGGGGCCATGGTGGCCCAACATGAGATCCCCAGCCTGTGGCAGCAGAGCCCAAGGCCCAGGCTGGAGGTGTATGGAAGGCGCTTTGGGCAGCCCTGAAGCACTACTGGAGCTGGGAGACATCGCCCCTGCCCTGCCATAGCTCGTCCTGGCCCAGCCTTGGGGAGCCCAAAGCCCCTGGGGCTCAGGCCCATTCATGGTCAGAAGCCAGAGAGGGGGCTGAGATATCCCTCTTCTTGGAGCCTCCGGCCTTGCCTGGACTTCCCAGCCCACTGGGTGCGGGCAAAGGCCTTGGGACAAGGCTCCTGATCCAGTCCATGGCCCACATGGGACCTTGGCTGGGTTAAGAACCAGCTGATGGCCAGGCCCAGGGGGCGGTGGGGAATGGTGCTGCATCCACGTGGTGTCTGCTCATGAGTGGTGTCCCCAGGGATCAGAGTCAGCCCAGTCCTGTTTAATATCTTTATTAATGTTCTGGATGAGAGGATTGAGTCTACCATGAGCAAATTGGCGGAAGACACCAAGGTGGTTTGGACTGTCCATGTGCTGGAGGATAGGAAGGCTCTGTAGAGGGACCTGGACAAGCTGGATTGATGGGACAAGACCATGGGCTTGAGGCTCAACAGGAACAAGTGCTGGGTCCTACACTTTGGCCACAATAACCCCCTGCAGCTCCAGGCTCGGGGCAGAATGGTTGAAAAGAGTCCCAGCAGGAAAGCGCCTGGGGGTGCTGGTCACAGCAGCTGAACATGAGCCAGAGTGTGCCCAGGTGGGCAAGAGGGGGAATCGCACTTGGGCTGTAGCAACAGTGTGGCAGCAGGACCAGGGCAGGGATTGTCCCTCTGTGCTGGGCACTGGTGAGGCCACACCTCGAGTGCTTTGTCCAGATCTGGGCCTCTCAATTCAGGAATGACATTGAAGTGCTGGAACGCGTCCTGAGAGGGGCAATGGAGCTGGGGGAAGGGTCTGGAACACAAGTACTATGAGAGCAGCTGAGGGAGCTGGGAGTGTTCAGCCTGGAGAGGAGAAGGCTCAGGGGTGACCTTATCACTCTCTACAACTCCCTGACAAGAGAGCGTTCAGTCACAGGCTGTCGGTCATCCAAGCAGATGAGACGACAGTGCAACTCCTCAGGTATTCTGTCTGAGTGTGGAAATAATCAGTGCAAATAAAGTTATATGGGGTGAATTCCAAATTCGGGTTTTATCTTTTCTTCTGAAGTTAGTAGCAATAAATTTTCATTTCACTATGTAAAATATATTTTGGTGGACACTTTTGGTTAATGGCAATATTATATATACTTTTAACTATTTTAATTCTTGTTATATTAAGATTAGACACCCTGTTCCAGTGAGTGTGAAGACATTTCTTAGGTGACAGGATTACCCAATTTATCTCCAAAGTCTCTCCACTTTTAGCACTCAGAATCACTGAACTTACACCTGCATAAAGAGACTTTTCTGCACTGCTGTGGCTCTAATTGCTCTGGTCATTTTTGCTGCTGAATGGCTTCATCTTAGAAACTTAGGCACTTTTCTGACTGAGATATTGCTGGTCATGAGGTGATAATGTGACCTTTGAGTTAGTCCTCT
>VZRE01012309.1:222624-281051 GCA_013396775.1 Cephalopterus ornatus | reverse complement strand
TCTTCTAAAGCATTTTCACTCTTTCAGTATTGATACAGACACCATTAAACTCTTCCTATTCCCTACTTCATAGGTTTCCACACTGTTGTTTTTAATTTGTGTTGCTATTTGTATTCTCTGGCATTACGACTGTTTCTCATACAAATTCATAAACAGCAATAATTCCAGCTCCAAAAACCCCCATATGTTCTAAAAAGACATCAGACAATGTGTGGGAGGAAGAGAGGTACAGCAAGGAGGGAAATACCTTGCCTGAAGTCATACAAGAGGACAGCAATGAGGGTAAGAACATTACTATTCATGAAGCAGGTCTAAACCCAGGAGGTCCTAAATTGCTAGCCAGGAAAGTTCATGGCAGCTACTGCAAGTTGCAGGAAGCAAAAGCATCACAATACTGCAACCAATCTAATTAGCATCTTTGGCTATATCATACAATGCTTAGGGAGAGGTTAAGGATTTGTTGTTTGTTTTTAATCTTTTTTCTGTAGGAGGGAGGGAGGGTTATAGAGTAGGGAAAGAAGGTTGTAAGCTGCATCAGAAACCTTTTCTGAATACCGTTTTCCATTTGTTATGAAAACCTGCCATCATAGGTGATCCAAGGTGTCCACAGGTGATCTGTTTCCATTGCATTGTAAAACCTCTTGCTTGAATGTGATCCTGTGGTCACACTGGATGCCAACATGATACTTTGGGGTTTCCTTTTTTTGTGTGGCATAAGTGCAGTCCTGACCAGTACAACTGTGACATCAACAGTAAATCAAAACCAACAACTTCATAGATATAAGTATCTGATTCCTTTCCTGTAGCACTTGCCCTCAAAAGCCCCTGGATGTTAGGAGCTTTAGAGGCTCTGAGGATGCTGAGGACGTTATCTGTGAACAAATGGAGACATTTTTCCCATCTTAATTTGTGGGCGTGCTCTGAAAACAACTGAGAAAAGAAACTTTTTTTTTTTTGGGGACAGTATTTTGCTATTTACTATGGTTATGTCATCCCTCAATTAGACTACTTCAGAGCCAGTCAATGTGAAATGAGTTACCAAGCCTCATTATTAGAAATCATATTGAAGTTCAGTTTGTGAAAGTATCTCAACAGTCAATGGAAAGGAACAGGCAGTTCAAACACACAATTTGTCACGCTCTACAACAGGGAGGGTAGATCACCCTCCAAGATAATAATCTTTTCCATTTATCAAAGACAGAGCCTCAACAACTATCCTAGCTTATTTTAAAATAGCTTAAATGCAAGGAGATAAATGTAGTCCTTAAATATCCAGCTCACCTCACAGAGAATCACACCTTTCCTCCATAATATGCACTGGCCTCCATTTCAGCATGCTGCCCAACTTGTTTGCTGTTTGCAAGATCAGCATAATGAGTTTTAATTGACTAACATTTGAACACAGTCAAACCACTCAAACCCACCACTGTTGGCATTTACATAGGAGGGTTGAAGGCATGGAGATGAGAGTGTTCCATTATCCTTCTCCAAGGGCAGATGCCAGAATTCCTCAGCAGATTCACCAATGGGTGAAAAATCTTTATAGCATTAGGTCAAATTTATGCTCTCAAGTAGATCTTTTTGCTCCCCCGCTTCAGTTTGATGTACTGCTTACACAGTACGTATCTAGGAATCACCTAAAACTTCAGAAAGTACAGTTAAGAGGGAAGCATAGGCTATTTTAAAATCAGTTGTATGGTAGAGAGAGCAAACAGTAGACAAGTAGCAACAGAACACCTGTACATACAATTTTTCTGGGACTAAGGCAGTACACATTAAAGTACTTAACCAGGATTCAGAAAAAATTACCTCAAGTCAGACAACTGTAGTTTTAAAAAAAACATTTATAAGGTGCAAATTCTTTGGAAATGCCATATCCTGCTATCTCCTTGATTGCAATTTATAGTATGGTCACACACAATAAACTTAAGTCTTCCTACATTTTGTATGATTACTGTATACAGTATATCTTGCTGCATTTCTTAATGAAAAAAATTAATAAACACTGGAGTAAGCAAGATGTAAGCTGACATGAGGATTAATAACCAACTTTAAGTGCCCAATAGTGTTGTCTAATCATTGGTGATCCAGAAAAGGTCTATTTTAATTCCATCTTTTGTCAAAGCAATGGATGACCATCCGTGCTCCACATACATTCCATACCTTGGAACCCCTTAGGGTTCTTAAGGACCAGCCTTACTCTTCACTTAAATCCTGGCACCCCCCATTATCAATGAGAGAGATGCAGTAGAAAAGAGTTCAGCATGTGGCAACCTTTGATTTGACCACGTGATATATTAGGAGACCAAGTTGTGTAAGGTACATCCTCCGTACCAAGGGAAGTTTTGCACATTACATTTTAAAACTAGCACACAACATATTTACCAAATATATTTAAGTGACTCCCAAGTATTTATCAACCACTATAAAAGTAAAGCAGAGCAGTTAACAAAACTGGTTTACATATAGATACAGCTATGCCTGTCTCCAGCCAACAACATTCAGCCTTCCAACAGCCTTGGGAAGAGAACAAAATTTGACATGCTGTTGACTCTGTTGACAAAAATTTAACAAATTCACCCATTTTTAATAAAAATCTACCCAACAGTAGCACTTGCTCATACCTCTGCCAGGCTTTCTAGATAAATGAAAACTACTTGCAATAAAAGAGAGGTAAAATTTGCATTAGAACTGCTCATCTTCAGTCACATATAAAAATACTCACAGATCCTTTTATGAAGTAATGTTACAGTATGATAAAAATTATGTTGATGTCACAGTTTCCACCACTGCCATACTTGCTCTTAATTTGCATTAATGAGAGAGGAAGAATACGGGGGGGAGAGGGGTGAAAAGAGTAAGTTCATAAAGATTGTTAGTTCTGAATCAATAAGAAGCATGTTTAACACTAAAAGCTGAGGGCAGGTTATATGAGAAATGATTTAGTTAACTTTCCCTTATGTTACTCTGCCACAGACAGTCAGCCACAGAGATGCGGGGAATTTTCCAAGGGTGCACACGAAATCATTGTCTAATCAGGAGTGTTAAAGGTTTTCCTGCCTCCCAGCTCTGACTGCTCCCGAGGAAAGGCTGTAGCTTCCCTGGACTAGCCCAGACTCCTGCAAATGGCACATGACACACACACACTGGAGGAGAAGCTGCGAGTTGTTCATAAACAATTTATTTTATTTCAAATATGTGCCCTTTTTGATTCATCAGTGATGTCTGGAGAATCATGTCCTCCACCAACCAAAGACAGAACTGATTTGGAAATCTTCCACCTGACTTATTTGCTGTTGATACCTTGACACCGTCTCCCTCCTCCTCGGCAGCTGAAAGTATGGCTCAGAGTGAGCATAAACTTGCACCTTATTCCGAAACGGCTAGAAATACAGTGAACAAAGAATTAGTAAATCGACCACTCAGGGAGGCAGAGGGCTATGAATATACAGACAAATACAAAACACCTTATTGGGATTTTTATCAATTTTCTTTTTCTGCAAGTAAGATTAAAAACTACTTTGAACTTTAGGGTCCTGCTGTTCCCTCCTCCTTTTTCCCCCAATAGAAACAAACAATTCCAAAAATACTTGATGTTTCTCATGTTTTTTGTAAACATTTAGAAGTCTGTTCCTCTCCTTCCAAAAGAGTAGGTAATGTGGTATGGAGTGAACAAGACTGGACAAAGCATGAGTTTCACATGGATGAATTGCTGATTATCTCTTCTTACTATTTGGTACAGGTATGTGCTTTGCATTTCCAGTGACTTAGAGATTGTAAGACATGAAGCAAGTTATTTTGGATGCTGATGCCAATCTGAGCATAAAGGAAAAAGTAACAGTGCCTGGCTCCTGGTACAGGTGGTCATGGACTTATGGAAGTTCCTTGGTTTAATATTTACACGGATGTTTTAAAATTACGGTCTGTGAAATATATTTTCCAAAGATGCTCCTATATCTGAGAAAAAAATAATAAAAGAACCCTTGATCCAAATCCCATCTCTTTTTAAAAGTCTTGTTAAAAATTTTGATTCCTCAATTTATCTTAACACGCTTAAAAGCAGAATAGAGAATAATGACATTTTTAGAAAAGAGAAAGAAGCTGGTCTCTAAGGAGACCGTCGCTCTTTTTTCATAAGTAAATGACACTGAATGGTGCGGATTCGATTCTTTGCTGGGGCAAACTCCGGCTGAAGTTTTAGTGTTGACTCATACCATTTCATCGCCTTTTCAAACTCTTCCTGTAAAGAAAGAAATAAGAGCGCAAAAGTCAGATTCTAAAAGTAGTAAACACATTTTCTATGCCTTTCCCATCCTAAGTAGTTGTGTAGTGTGATATGCACAAAAGCAGCTGAACCAATCCCCGTGGTTTAGGATTTTTTTTTTCCTTCTCCCCCAGATAACCGGTATTTTCTTGGGCTAATGACTCAATTCTGCATAATCCATGGAAAGGAGATAAATTACTGTTGTGAATTATTGACCAATATTCTTGCCTTTTCCTTTTAATAGTACATCTTAGCATTCCTGCTGTACAAGTAACTTTTAAAAACAGACTTCAGTCAGAATTTATATAGATAAAACCTTTAAAATCATGGACAATGCAAAATCATTAACTTTTCAGAAAAGCTAACATTTTTAGAAACAACCTGAGATTATTTTTAAAAGATCCCTCAATGTAGAGAGTAAAAACTCAACCAGAAAACCCCAAAACCTGAAGAGCATACAATAGCTAGAGAATTTCAACTGGTAAGCCGGACTCAGATTGGTAGTTAGAAGCATTCAAGTGGAAATAGCATCTATTTTTATATAGCTGAAATCTCATTACCTATGCCACTCTGCTTTTTTATTAACTAGGAAAGCATGCCAACATCCAATAGTGTATTGGAAGAAAAATGAGAGGGGAAAAGACCCAAAACATTCTGGGGTTTTCAGTCACCTTCAATACTGTTTTTGTTCTATTAAGCTCCTTTTCTCAGTAACTTTAGTTGTACAGTAGAGATAACACTAATTTCTAGCCATATTATAAACACTAACTGGATCAAGGTGAGTTGTGAAGTCTTGTTTTTTTAAAAAGTACATTTCAACAGAATATA
The DNA here is from genome assembly GCA_013396775.1 of Cephalopterus ornatus. Classification (NCBI taxonomy): domain Eukaryota; kingdom Metazoa; phylum Chordata; class Aves; order Passeriformes; family Cotingidae; genus Cephalopterus; species Cephalopterus ornatus. The sequence goes on along the minus strand of VZRE01012309.1, from coordinate 275,959 downwards.
TAGACAGTATGAAGAAATTTGAGTCCAATCTGTAAATTACATTGGACATTGATAATCAAGATATTGAAGCTGAACCTCCCTACAACTGTGAACTGGGTTTTACTTATTATTCTAAGCTTAGCTCTTCAGGATAGATACCCAATTTAGCATTAATTTTCCAGTAGAAAAGTACCTCGTGTTTAGATGAGCAGCCAACACAAATTACCAACTGTTCGCTACATCTTAACAAAGCTTTGCAGACACCATTCCTAAGCCAGCTTATAAAAATATTGGCCTCAAAGTACTGAGTAACAGGGGTAAAATGAATAATAGAAGTTTTGTCTTTCACATAAGATGTTCCTTCTTGATGATCCTACCCCAATTTCTTGAACGCTGTTCCTTCAGAATTATTTGTGAGGATACCATTTTTATATCCATGTAAATACTGTACCAAAGACAGGCATAACTGGGTGACAGCACACTCACCATTGCTACGTAGACATTTGCCAGCGTGAAATGATTAACCACAAAGTGCGGTGCTATTTCCACTGCCATGGTGGCCACAATAATGGCATCATTCCAGAGTTTTGCGTTGTGGAAGATGTTTGCTAGACTTATTAGTGGTACATCCTGGAAGAGAAAAGCAACAAACAGTGAGGTTCTTTCCACTGCAGTTGTCGGAAGGCTGCAGTACCCAGCCACTCTCACTTGGTTCCTACTCACTTCCCTCTCTGGTGACACTGAAAGTGACGAGCCAGACCTGTTTTACTCTGAAAAGGCATTTGGGCCCCCAGTTATAAACAAAAAAACCCTTACATCCCCATCTATTTTCAGTAGTGATAAACACTACTGTTGGATAGAAAAAGAACTTAAAAATTAGCTCACTTAAGTGTCGTAGGAAGTTTTTTGTCCTGCCTCTACCACAGAATTCTTATTCTGATGCTGAGTAACATCTATAAATAAAATTTTCCCAGCTAATCACTGATGGTATGTTTTTCATTTTCTGGATTTCCAGACTGTGACCTTGTCTAACTGACAAAACTGTTGAGCCCTGGCAGCCATAGCAGACCTTGGGAGCTGCACTTTGTACCTTCAAAGGGCAAAATGCCACTTTAGTACCAAGTCTTAAATGCCCTCAACAAGACAATAAAACATTCTGGATGTGATCCCTGCCTCCTTGACCTCCACATGTCAAGGAGTACCTTCGGTGGATAAGTCATTCATGTTTGCAAAGCAGATATTATGGAAGTCAGAATCACAAAAGAAGTTCAAAGGAAAATTAATTACATGAGAAAAGTCAAGTGAAAATGCAAAGAGGAGGATAAAACAAAATATTAAATAGCTTTTAATTCAGTGCTAACTCTGAGTACAAGTTGTAGTTGTATCTGCAAAAATTCACACTTTTCTCTGGAGGCAGCTTCAGTATGGAGGACAAAAACAAGGCACAAATTAGGAGAATCATCCAGTCTCAAGCAACTTTATACCACATTTCTAGAAAACAGCACTACTTCACCATCATCTTGCCAAACTGTAATTTCCAATCCATAGTCTGACCCTTACAAATCACACAACTAAGGGCTCCACTCCTGAGGAACCATTCCCCATTGCAAAGAAAGACACGAAAATAAGCAAAAGCTTGATGTGTTAGATCTTGGTTCCAACCCTGTTTTAAAAGGAAAATGCAAAGGAAGAGACTCAGAGGAGACCTACACAGGATATGCAGTGGGGATGTGCATTTCTTAGTTGAGGCATTTCTACTGTAAATGGTTAAAACCTCCTAATAATATCCTGAAAGTGTAAATTACTTTGTCTCCCAATTTTCAGAGAAGGGTTGAAGACCAAGATTCAAAAAGGAGTACACATTTTGCAATGCTGCGCAGTTTGTTGCTCTGGTCCCAAAGAATGTATAGTAAGGAGACTGTGCATTTATCAGTTTGCAAGGGGGAGCTTGGTGTATAAGAATAGACATTATAATGCTCAGCACAGCACGTGGCGAGGTGAAGAGCACAAAGCACTTCAGCCAACTGAAACATTAAACAGAAGATGATATCCAAAGTACTGCCTTTTTTTTGAGTGAAGTAGAAAACCACTGCACAAAGTCAAGCACTAGTGTCCAGCTGAGATTCATACCCTAAATGCTTAAGATTTAAGTAATTCCTTTAGATATCACCTCCTATCCTCTTTAAAAAGCACAACCAGAAAATATACTCCCTGTATCTTAGGACAGAAAACTTGTCTAGACAAGGCTGATTAAGACTCGCAGTCCTACATAGCAAGAGGAAGTTCAAGCCCAGAATGCCCAGAGAGGTGTCAAACCCACTGAACTGTAGGAAACACCACTGAACCTTTTCTGCAGTCATTTTTCGCTTTTGCTTGTTTTTCTTTTTTTCCTTTTTTTTTTTTTTTTTTTAAGAAACAGTCCATACCAAACAGGTGGTGAAAGTCTTGAGGTTTCACCTCAACTAGCTAATACCTAATCCACTGTAGACACTTGATAAAGGGTCTATAATTGTTGGCCTTAAAAATAATCTGTGAAAGCTCTGTTTTGACAAGCAAAACTTTATTTCATCTGAGTAGTGGGCACACGTATACACACCTTCATGTGGTGGGGTGCATAGTGCAATGCTTGCCGTAAACAATCAATTGCCTTCTTTCCTTGGCCTTTCACCCTCCAGTAAAGAGCTGCCATGCTAGAGAGGACCCATGAAGTCTGATTCTGGCAAAAGAAGAACATGAAATACTGTCATGTAAACACCTATAGTGAATAGTCTTATCTTTCACTCTTCAAATTAATTTGTTATACTGAGGTAGAGGGTGTTACACTTAAAAATAGCATTATACTATTCCAAAGCAGCAAAACGTTTCTTATCTGACAACACATATGCAGTAGCCAGGTAAATGAGACTGCCAAATGAAACACAAGTTCTAAATGCAGTGTCATTTTCTTAGGAAAGGAATACCAGTTAAATAGCTTTCAGCAGCCACAACAGCTTCTAACTAGCTGTCTGATGCTGAGCATCTAGACGTGTACACACGTTAGCCAAAATGAAGGAAAAACTTAAGTTATATTAGCTGACAGGACTTGTAGGTTCTCTGCAGTCACTGGAAAGAGAAAGAATGCCCTGGGATGCAGCTCAGATCAGAAGCCCAAAGCTCAGCAGATAACCTTTGTGCCTCTAGCTGGCTGACTCCCATGCCCTTTGTTACAAAGGAAAATACTATGTGCTTGAATTCTGTGGACTCAGACACAGTAAATGAATGTTTATGCTCACATACGCAATTAGATAAGTAGCCATCTTGATTTGTTTGATTAGCTCTTGTGAATACTGAATGAGACTGGTAGACAGAAGAACTGCATTTTATTTCCAACACAGCCAACACTGAGAATTCTGTTTCTAGTCTCTGCACTAAATTTTCAGCTTATTTGGATAAAGCTTGCTGTCTGCAGGGGAAACTAGCACTTAAGAGAAAAAGATAGCAGACATCTGAAATGAAAAGAAAGTAAGTCTTGTAACATGAAGATAAGAGTAACATCTTTACTTTCTGGGAATGGACAAAGCTATATTGGCCTCCATTTCAAAGCACAGTAAGGTTGGTCCTCAGTCAGCTTTCTGTAGAATAGGCTAGGGGCACCAAACTGGTTTGACTGAGCCCTTTTTTCTACAGTAGACTGGGATATTCTCCCTACCAGCTGTAAACATAGAACAACAATCCCTACATCCCTATCTGCTTTGTAGACCCTGGGAAAATTACATCCCTAATTCTCTCATCCTAAGGTGCTCAACTGAGGTCCTTAGCAGCCTTTAGCTAGGGAGCTTGGGTTTCTCTGGGGACAACAGGAAGTGTGCAGCCTTGCACGTGGTACCACACCTCTGCCTGAACACATCTGACACTTCAGCCCAAGACTGCACGAAGTAAAAGAAGCAGCCTGAAACAGCAGGAAGCTGTCTGACTGCTGAATGCCAGAAGCATCACTGGAGAGGTGAGACATAGCTTAACTCAGCTTTCCATAAGCTCCAAGTCAACGTAGCATAAAAAGAAAGAAGAGGGCTGAGAACTGTTGAAGTAGTTTAATATATCAATAATCAGCAATGCTATAGTTTAATATACCAATAATTGGCAATGCTGTTCACTACAGGGCAGGAAAGCCTGGAAAATCTGACAAGCTTAAGTTTCAGTTGAGAGATATGGAAGACACTTAACAGTGTAAGCACAGGATATACCTCAACAAAATACCTGTGAGGGCATTACAGATGCTAAATAGACACAAATCCCTAGTCCAAGTACTAATACGTTCCTTGACCGGGATTTCAGATAAACGATCTGAGACCAGACTGACCACTATGTCAGTCATGAGCAGTAAGCCCAGACTTCTCATTTTTATCGTTTACACATACCTTTTCCAAAGCTTTCGCTATTCGAGTACCAACTTGTTCTAGTGACTGGGGTGAGTACTGGTCTTTGCCAAGATTCTGTAGCACCTGTGGAAGAGGAAGTACAAGTGCTTACATGCTGGTACCTAGTAGGAGATGTCACTTGTTCGTTGGTTGTTTTTTTAACCCAGCCTTTTACAAATGCTGTCACCTGCTTCAACCTAAACATCATTGTCTATCTTGAGTTAATACTATCTGTATCATCACACAGTGTTATAATTCCATGGCACTGAATATTAAGAAGCTATAAGTTCTAAGTATGCTGAGTTGGACTTGTCTTTCACTTATTCATCCACCAAGAGCTATAAATACAGAGACACTAATGGTGTTTTAGGATTTCCCTCAGACCAGACTATAGATGGCTGGGAAAATATTCTGGTATCATTTGTTGGTTGCTGGTTCATTGTTCTTACAGTTTTATCCAGGCATTCATTCACCGAAAGTCACCTCTGGAGACAGGACACTGAACTAAATGTGCCCTGAATCTGCCATGGTATGGCAGCATTTTTGTGTGCCAGCCTTCAACTCTGGCATACCTCTTTCAGTTGACTTTCTCCAGTGTAATGCAAGCTGGCCCGACTAGAGACACCTTGCAGGTGGTCCAAAGTATGCATACTGGCTGGTAGGTTTGGGTTACAAAGGGGCTCCATGGCTGGTTCTTGCAGCTGTGTGGCAAAATCAATGTGGTCTGTAATGCTACAAATGTCATAAAACAAACTGAATTAGTTACAAGAAGAAAATAGAATAGTCATTACAAAGTTCTCTAGTGAAAGTAAACTGCTCAAAACCTGGCAAACTCTCATTTGAGAAGCTCAAGAGGCAAGAGAAATTGGATCTTCCATCGGCACTTGCTCTTTTCTTTGCAAGTCTACTAATGAAACCACATGTCTTCAAACTTCTTTGAAATCCTGAAAATTCTTTCTTACTATTAAAATCTTCAGTTTATGCACACTGAAGGTCATGTAACTGTCTTGCTTTGTGTAAGTAACTTATTTGAGGCTCATATACAAGATACTTACTCAATGTTTTTAGCAGAAACAGCAAGCCACGTGCTGGCTACTGTTGTAAGCTCTACCCTGCGGAGCTTCAGGCATTCATCAGGACTTGGCCAGCCAAGGCTACGATAGTCCCGCCTTTTTCCTTGAGAAAGTAAAAGAAAAACAGAAAACTTTCTGGAAGCAGAAAGACATTATACTTCAGTATGATGATTTATAAAATATTTTATACTAGTGGATACATTCCCTGCATTATAAAAGTCACCATCTTGCAGTCAGATTTCTTTAAGAGCACTCCTGAACCTAAATGGACTGAACAGAACTTGTAGGATGCAAGGACAGAACCAGATTATACGCAAGGAAGCTTAGGAGATGGAGTTTCAAAACCTGTTTCATTACACTTTTTCAAAAACTACAGATTAAAAACAACTCTTGTTTACAGGTATTACCTCTACTTAAATGTCCTTAAAGAAAGTTCATAACTGAGTCATCATTTATGTTCTACAGTTACAGTTAAAATGAATAAAAGTTGTTTGGTCTATCTTTTGCCAAACCCAGGTGGAAGAACTGCCATTTCTGTTCAATGAGTACAGTTTAAGAGAGTCAGTGGCTTTTACTGCATTCTTACACTCAAGACAGCAACATTTCCGAAACTATTAAACAATTAAGCTTTAGCCCTCTCACTTTTCAGAGAAGTTAAGCAAGGCAGGGAAAGGTTAAATAACTTGCTTTATGTTAACAAATAGATCACCAGGAGAAAGAACATGATCTTCACATCTGAACCAAAGCCTACTGAAATCTTATGTTCCCTTACATTTGGTGGATACGGTATCAAGTCCAAGAAATTCAGCCTGTGTTAAACGTTAGGAAACATTTTCCTCTCATATAAGAAATATCCAAACTATGTGGAACATTAAAAAAAAAGAAAAAAAAAAAAGAAATCCCAGTAGCAGTAGATTTGCACAGTGGGAAGCCAAGTTTATCACCATGCCAGTCTATTGCATCTCCTGTGCAGAAAGCATTTCAGTACTTATTTCTGGTTACCCAAAATTTTGCCCATTTGGATGCAAATCCTATTTCTCATACAAGTTATAGTAAACTACTTTCACCATAATTTTGCAAAATAACGAAGATGCCTGTAATACCATGTATTTTCTAAAGTATTGTGATAAAAGGAAAATTAATTTTGACATACACTAGGAAACTTCAGAGAGAAATGATCAGTTCTCATCACCACCACTGTGAACTATCTGTGAGTTCTTATTGGCACAATAAGAATAGCAAAAGACAGCAAGCCGTATGGAAACGCTGCAGAGACAGGTCAGTAGTCTGGGAGGTAGTCAAACACAGGAGAGATACCGTAATTTCATTGTTCTACCAAGAACTCCCCAAGTGACTTTCAATATGGTACTTAAATGTTGGTGATTTAGTTCTTGCAAAGAGGATGTCAGCAGATCCTGCCTCACAGGAACGTTAGGAAGGTAACTACTCTACAATAGAGGGATGCTGTGTAATAAATCCACAAAAGTAGCTCAGAGGGAAAGAAGATAAACATTGAGGAAAGGACAGGTGTGTGCTCACAAATGATAGTCTGTTTTCATGTAATCCTTCCCCCCTCTTCAAATATTTAATTCAATAACCTACATTTGTCAGTTGCTAAAAAAGGAGCTTGTTAAAGTTTTTATGTAAAACCCTTCAAAATGTGAAACCACTTTCCAGGTCATCAAATCATCAAGGACTAAGATGTACTGTAGAACATATTTTTCCTTACACACCAGTCCTACAACATGAAGATTTTAGCTCCATTGAAAGATAAGACAAAAAGCATGGGGACCAATTACTTGGGTTTTATTCTTTGGCACCATATTAATAGATTACTCTCCAGTCTCTAAGTTTTCTTTTATAATATCACCAAACAATTACAGCAGAAGACTTATTTTTTATTTATTTCATTTTTATTAGACTAAGCTTTCTGCTTTTTGTCTTTGAGTTGCATGTTCAGTCAGTAATCAGTCCAAGCTCTTATTCTGCATCCTGATAAACTAACTTCTCTGCTCTTCCAGTTTCATCAAAAGATATCATTAAAACCCCCTTTCTCTTTTACTACTTCTACTCACAATATTTACCTCTTTCATTCTCCGCTCTTACCACCCAATCCTCAGAAGTTTTGGGAATTAACTAGAAAGTTTTAATTCAATAAATAAAGTTATGCTGCACTTCATCAAGAAGGTGCAGAGGGAGGAGATTTCTTATTTTCCTGGGTATTCACCTAGGAGGCACATTTCACTACATGGTCTTTGTGATGCTTATTTTTAGTAATAAACCAGTGTAGTATAAAGGCTGCAAAGGAAATAAACCATAGTAATGCAAAAGCTGCAAATTATTTGCTATCTCTAGAAGCAGCAGGTTACCTATTGGTCCAGGAGAAGGTATCTTTGGTCCACTGATCTCTAGGGCAGTTTGGTAAAAGTTTTCATTTTCTCCACTAGTCCCTTCTTCCACAGTCCTCCCAGCTGGCTCCTGGAGATCCAAGCTGTCAGCTTTCGGTTTCTTTAAACGTTTGACCTGAAAAGTGATCTATCAAAAGAACAGTATTAGCAAGGTTAACAGTAAGAAACACCATGGATGTTATCAGCTCCAATATATTACTTGTTTTAGCCCAAAGATGTTAGAGATGAGATTTTTGTCTCTCTCCTTCCCTCCCCATGTCAACCCATTCTCTAAGCCTGGTCCCTTATACTGCATCATGCCATGCACACAAAATACACAACTTCTTATCTTTAACATAGGAGAAAACCAATGTAACTGCTGGAGAACTGAAAGGCATTTTTCATTATGTATTTTACTTGTAGCATGATGACAACAGGTAATTTTCTTGGTTTCATGCTAACCAGAACTTGCAAAGGAAAAAAGATTCTAAGTGAAACTGTGAGCAAGAAGTTTGAAGGCATCCAGCATCATTCTACACCTAAGCTCTTGCTGCTGATTATCAGCACTTGTATGATGCCAGTTGGTGATGGATTAAAACTACTTGTTCATTTTACACAAGCTATCAACCATACCTTTTAGGCCCCTAGGGAGAGTTCACATATCTCTGTGTTAAACCCCCTGAACTGTCCTCATCTTTCTCTCTTTCACAATAGTTAGTTAGTAAAAGACTTAAGTAAACATATTCAAACTTACCCATTCAGCTTCATCATCATCACCACAGTCTCCAAAACAGGAGCTAGCCAGTCCATCCTGAGATCCCTTCTTCAGGACCCGGATTCCCTGCAAGTCCATCCGACGACCTTTTACCTCCAGTGCCCCTTCAAAAGCTTCCTGAGGCCAAGAGTTTTCAAACTCATCCACCAAAGCCAGCATCTCTTCAGACATCTGATCATCTTCTAAACCCTCCACTCCTTCTGAATCATTGCTTTCTGCAGTTACTGCATCTAAGAGGGAATACCATAAAAATTAAAAATTATTTTCCTTGTGCTTTCACAAATTGTATAAAAATAATCTTTTTACTGCCTCCTGACTCTTCCACTTGCACAAATCAAGTATCACTGACTACTCACTGCACACTGCAAATAGAGAGAACTAGAGAATGCAGAGACTTCCCCACCGCAAATAAGCAACCATGGTATGCAGGGAGAAGAACAGTGAACAGAAGGAAACCAGTTTATGGGTTACTTGTTACTATATGGATAGAGGGGGGAAAATATAGCTTCTTGGAGGAAGACAGACAGCTATTCTGAAAATCCAGAAACCAATTAATTTGCCAGCACTGATTTTGTAAGGCTGAACTTACTTTCCAGTCTCAAGATGGAGGGATCCCTTGCTGAACTCTGAGTAAGGATTTGCGGATCTTCCATACCTCCCTCAGAGCGTCCTTCTGTCACTGCTGCAACTGACTCATAGTGGTCATCATAGTATTTCTCCTTGCCATAACTGCCATCTGTATTTTTCTCATGACAGTGGTCTGAAAGAGAAAAATTACTGATGAACCATGCATGAACGCTCTTCCTGGATACGAGTGCAGAAGCTGTACTGCAGAAGCTACTGTCTTCTAGTTTTCTACATACGGATTGAAGGAATAATTCTACAAGGTATCAAAAACTTCATTCAGTGATTAAAAAGCTGATCTGCTTCTTGATAAGGTAGATCATGTAAAACAGATATAGGAAACTATATTATCAGGTATATGCTGTTAACTACTAGTGAAAGAAAAATCATCTATCTTTCAAGGGAAGGTTGCACAGAAATTACTGGAAGACAGTCCAATGAGCACTCCCAAGACATATTTTTAGTGACAATGCGCCATATGCGGGGGTTGCCTGCCATACGAACTTCACTTAAGACACTGCAATTCTCACCACGCTTACGTGCAAGAGAAAAAGGGTCAAGGCAGACTGGTCTGGGATTGCCAGACTGACCTTCTATGCCAGCAACAGACAGTATGTTGGCATGACTAGCTCATTAAACAGACAGACAAAAGCTAGGAGTATTAATATGTGCTAAAAATCAGAAGTTTATTCAGCTGAAAATTTAACATCTATAATTCTGTGGTTGGCTTACAAGCTCACATTCCACCAAATGCAAAGATCTAGGAATAACAATGGAAAAAATCCAAAGGTAAAGTCAGTAACGAGCAGAAAGAAAAAAGAAAAAAGTGCAAACTTGCAACACTGGTCTTTGAGCATCCTTCAGTGCCACACTCCTAAGCATTCAGAGGGTGACCACCTGAAACTTTGTAGCAATATTTTTGATATTAAATACATTTTAACTACAGATCTCAGTTTTCTAATAATAACTGCTTGCAAGTCTTCCAGAGCAAGAGGTGTTTCAGGAAGTGCTCCTCCACCTGGCCTGCACAGCTCATGACATGACTCTCCACACACTTGAGAGGCTGGGAACTGCCCCAAATCCCACAGCAGAACTATGGGGCTGAGACACAGATCGGGGCACCTGCCTCTCATCACAAGGGAAGCTTGTCACCACTGAGAAAAATATATTCCATGTACCTTTGTACCTACTACTCTCAAACCCCTCCTTCCTTTATCTCAATCACTTGTGAGTGAAAATAGCATACATATATAAATGAATTCAGAAGCGTACAGCAAATAAATGAAAACTAAAAGGCAAGATTCTCAAGTACATTCCCTATTTCACCCTCCTGAATGCAAGTGGTATTGCTCCGTGCATATGGAAAGCATTATTTTTTTTCATCAAGCAGCATAAAATATCAGGAATGTGAATAAAGAAGATCAGTGACTCCACATCACATAACAATCCTATTTTAGGTCTCACTCTTTTATCAGGCCAGAGGGATGAGAGGATGGTTCTAACTCTCATGTAAGGGTAACAACCTGTTCCACCATTTCTGTACAAAGTAAAACCACAGCTTTTAGCTGTTTGCTCTCTGCTTTTGCATTTGGGAACACTCAGGTGGCATCTCTAGAGGAGAAACAGACCAGTATTACATTGGGGGATGTGCATGTGACCAAAATAAAAAAAAAAATGAAAACTATATTCATAAACCCTCTGGGAAAACTATTTCTTGTCCTACCTTTTCTGCTGTATATAGAAAGTCAAGCAATGTTATGAGTAAATATATAAAAATCTAACATCTGCCATACAGTTGTACTCAGTATTTCCTACTCTATCAGTCATTAATTCTTTTTTCAATCCCCTACCCACCTCTCCCATTCTATCAGTAAAAAACTAATTGGTTTCATTAAAAAAATAAAACAATCACTTCAATATGTGGAGATCCTCACGTTTAGTTTGAGAAATGGTGCGCACAGAACTCTAAAGCTGAAACTAGTCCCCCTGCCTGACATCAAACCAGCCCAATTTTAATGCAAGTCAGGTGCTTCTCAGTAATGTGATGACGACAATCCCCTTTGCTGAAGGTCTGCTCATCATTAGTACAAAGAAAAAAGCAAAGGGGCTAAAAACCTGACATCTATTTTAAATTGAAATAAAAATGCCAAAAAGGAAAAAAAACCCCAAACAAACTGGAAATTACAAGCAGAAGGAAAAAAATAATGGCATTTAAAATTCTACTTAACACCAACTCTTGTTAGTATTAATTTACAAACACTGATGGCTAAAAACAGACTAGACGGCTGTACTGGCTTTCTTGGGATCTGAGAGCTGCTATATATAGAAACTTGAGTGACCTAATTTTTTCAAATTGCTGCTTTCAGTTGTCTGACACTGCTGGAGAAAAAAAATGCTAGTTGAAAAACCAATGGAAGTTGAAGATCTCTGATGACTGTACCATGAAGCTGTTGGTACTGAAACACTGCAAGTCAGAACTTCACAGCGTGTATTAGCCAGATTCCTGAAGCCCAACAGGGAAGACCACCAGGTAAGAGTGTAAGACCAGTAAGGGAACAACACAGACCCAAACTCTAGGCACATTCACCATCTGCAGAGCATTAGTTGTATCACAGCAACACTTACAGCATCTCAGCCACGCGAAGGACAAACGTGACTGCTGACCTACTAATGCTCAGCCATGTGTTATTAATATTTCACACATATTCCGGTTGTCTAAATCTGCACATGTGAATTTTAGGTTTAAAGTCCTGACACAATAATACTGCAGCTACAAAAATCTGAAGTCTGAAACTTCTAAAAAGTACTTGATCAATTCAGCTTACTCCATCCTGAAAATTTACTAGAGAAGGATCACTTTCTTTCTCATTTATTTTTCTGAGAGCAGCTGTTGTCACTTTTCCTATTGATTCTGCAGAGGTAAGAAAGCTCAGAGGGAAGTGGATCTGACTCTGTCCTACCTTGAGTATTATGAGACCTGGTTACCAAGTTCCAGGAAGTGAAATAAAAATGATATAGTGATGATACAAAACAAGTGTCTGGGCCTTTATTTAAGTGATGGAAATAACACAAATAGTCTGAGTGTGCCAGGTTAATATAGAAATTGGTAGAAAAAACTCCATAAAGTAGTTCCTAACTTAGAAAACAAATCCTTTGGAGAAAAAAAGCAAATACAAACTCTGAAGTATTGAATCCTTGGAGATCAAAAGCAGAACACACTATTACATAAGGGACTCTATTTCCCACAGTTTTGTAACTTGTAGTTTTTTGGGGCCAATGTGAACGCACTTGCACAGCATTAGCACAAAACAAATTCTACATGTAGAAAAGATCTGCTACATCATCCCTCCCATCTAATATCAACCACCTTTGGGATTTTGAGGATCCCTCTTGAATGTCCACTGAAGCTGTGGTACCTACTGCAGCTGGTAGGGCTAAAAAACCCTAAAGAGAAAGTCAGGCTCAAGTCTTCTTTAGGAACAAGATGATTCCAAACTCTTAAGTTGAAAGCCACTTAGCATAAGGACAGAAGCACCGAGAGTGATGACATCTGTCACAAGGAAGGAGAAATATTCTGAAGGAGAAGTGATGCAGTAACTGATGCTGAAGACTTGTGCCATTTATGAACGAATAACAAATACTTATTCTGAACCACACTTAATGTTGCCACATTTCTCAGAAAAGTCACACATGGAAACAATTATGAACTTCCCTTATTACACATGAACTTTTCTGGTGCTAGGTTTTTTTGTCTGAAGAGCAAACTTCTGTTAATTTAGGTGACCCCAGATCCTCAGACTGAAAGCCACTCACCTTAAGCAAGGAAAGAAATGTGAGAAGTATGGAAAAGGGGAAAGATGAACAAACAACACCCCCAGTGTATCACATGGAAGTGCTGAACCTTGAGTAAGCTCTTGAAAGTAATCAAACCTCACATTTAAAGTGGGCATTGACTGTTCTAAAAATCAAAACCAACTGCCACTGTAGCTGTTTGGCTCTTGTGGTATACCTGGCAGAGAGAATGGGGCATCACTAAATATTTTCACCGTTCGATTCCTATATATCAACTTAAGATAGATGATTTGGTGTCATCAGTAGTACTGGAAATAAGAAATAACATTATCTCCAAGTGTCTTTGTTCAGCACAAAGTTTTTAATGACATTTTGTTCTTTGTCAGTGCAGAGCTTACAAAATACGACATTCCTAACTCCACCATCTATGTTCCAACATACTAGGTTTATGAAAATTATTGGCTCCTAACTTCTTATCATATACAGACTAATTACCTTAAAATTTTTTTGCTACATATTTAGAGATTAAAATGGCAGAATAACACTTCAGAATTAAAAGTCAAGTCATTTTAAATTTAGGTACTGATTTTTTTTTCCGAGCACTTGGAATAAGCAGAGGTTGACTACCTCCTGAATGACTACAAGAGTCAAGGACTATTGCAGTAGTCAGTGACTTGCATTAGGCCAGGCAAAATGCAAGTTATCTGGAGATATGTGTCACTTAAATGATTTGCCTCTTTACAGTTAAACACAGCAAAAAGAGAACTGTACTTAATACAGATATAAGTCAGCCTAATACCTGAATTGTCAGAGTACAGAACAAACTGAAACTAAGCTGCTAACAGGAGTTATTAACTTCATATTTATTTTTTATGCATGCTTAAAACTAGTATCCCCCACAGAAAAATTCAGTAAAGGTGTAAAGGTAGGTATATTTTTTTTAAAGCAGGAATTACATATCAGTGATCTCAATGGAAATAAGTTTCAATCCCTGCGTGCAGATGAATAGTCTCATCTACAGACACCTCAGAAGCAGTGCATCAATAAGCAACTGTCTTTTTACTTTTGCTAGTCACTGGTTACACAGATGCAGAGACACACAAGTCAAAGCGGGGGGTATATTACGACTTTACACAGGAAAATGCATAACAATTAATATTGCTCATAAGTCATGTGAAAAATTTAGGTGTGCTCACTGCTCAGGTAACGCTGCATATTTACAACAAGGCTAAAATGTATTTATTGTAGAAATCAAATGAAACTAGCACACTGTCACCTATCACTTTTATAGGACAAGTCCTGTTCAGTTCTTCATGTGCGAGGCAATAAAATTTAGCAGGATTTACAAAAATAATCTAGAATGAGTGAAAACACCTACCAGAACCCTTTTGTGCATTTAAAACTACTGGGATCTCAATCATCAAAATTTGGGCTAAACTAGCACCTGAAGAACTGTCTTACTCTCTGCACTGCAGTGACTTCACCGCAATATGACATGAACAAGCTTGGGTAGTGTTACAGGGAAGTGCTGTTTGGGAGACTGTCCTTTAGACAACATATAAAACATGAGCTTTGACTTTCATGGCAATGTTAACACTGGTGATTAACACACTGCATACTCTAATTACCTTGATCTTTCAAGGTGAACATGATAATTTCCTGAAGATCTTATGAGATATTAACAGCAACCATGCTATCCCAATCACATATGAACAGATATTTGATTGCAAAACATTTACTAAGGGAAAAAAAACCCCATGCCACTTATTTTGAGATGAGTTTTAAAAGCAATAAGATGAGAAGTAACTAGAGATCTATCTTTAGTAACTATTGCTGTTCTGCTTACCTTAGTCATAAATTAACATGATATTATTAAGATTTTGCTCTAAAATTAATGCATTCCCTTTCTGTTTTCCTGAAGAAATACATATTTATACTTCAAAATGAACCTCATGATTGAGCTCTGAAAGTAGGAACTGCAGAACACTTACGATGAACAGGATTGCCATGAAAAATGTTACAGAAAGGTCACAAACCATACCTGCTGAACTGCAACACAGTACTTTGGTACTCCAGAAGAAATACCAAAGGAAATCAGCTGCTTTCCACGCATTAAAAAAATACAAATAGAGAATTCTCACTTCATTTTTAGTGGAATATGATCAACAAAGTGACGAATAGAGCAGGAAAGTAAAAGGCAAAGAAAACTACAAGTTCTTAATTACAATTACCTGGCTATGCAATACTGACCTGTGAATGTCTGACAGGTCTGTATTTAGCTCAAGAGAAATACGTAAGTTCTACTGTGTATTCACTGTGCACTACAGGACCCAGGAAGGATACAAGCAGATGGGCAACCCACACCTGCAGAAGCATAAAACAGTTCAAAGCCTTATTGTGGACTTGAAAAGCCAACCAGCCCACCCAGAGGTCAGTTTTACTCTCTTTGAACCCAAAAGTATCACTGCTGCTTTCAACAAGGCATGACAAGGCTCCATCACAGTAACATGAGTGCACCTCCAGTGTCTTTTACAGTTGTAACATACTGGATAGATGGCTAAAAGGTATCTACTATCCACATATCATAGTAGCTTCTATTCTGGAATAACAAAAGACCGATTGTAGTAAGTTCCTTCTATGGTCAAGTTAAGTATCTGTATGGGTACAGACAAAGAATGAGGAGTGTAGTGCCCAAATTTAGATTATGCTTTTGGTGTGGTACTCCCAACACAGAAACACTTTTCATTTTTAGCTTCTTCCTTTAATATAAACCCTCCTCTGAAAAACTTGAAGTTACAGGACAAAAATAAACATTTTCAAAGAACAGGACAAACTGTGATTGGAAAACCTAAGTATAGAAAACAAATAACGAAAAGCAAAATTAAGTATTTCAAAATTTGATTTTCACAAATTTCTCCCCTAGATGGTCAGTGGCCCTTCTTCAAAGATCATGAGACCCGTGCTCCAAACAGAGGAGTCAGAAATGCACTACAAAACCAGCTTTGGTTTGATGCATAGGAAACAAGGATGATAATCTATGCAGTCACAAAATGAAGCCTACAAAGTTCTTTCTTTTTATTTTTTTTTATTATTTATTCCAACAATAGTTTTTCAATTAAGAGAATTATAAAGTAAAACTGTTCTCCCTCATAGGGAGTTTTAAAATCTGATTTGTAACCAAAAGATGCCTCTAAATTGGCTTAACTACAGATTTAAAGGTTATCTTATTTGTCTCATTACAGTAGTTTTGATTAAACCTTTCAAAACATACAAATGCCAACAAATACATAACCAGATTTCTTGATCATATTGAGAAATACCTCACCACTGAGTAACAGACCAGTCCCTGATGAACAGACACAAAAATTCTCCTTATGAAATACAAAGATGTGATAAACAAAACATGGGAAAAAATTAAAGAGAAAGACTATTTAAATTAGAAAACAATGCAGTTTAATAAGGGACATGTACGCAAAACATCTTGAAGAATTCAGTAGACTACTTTATAAAAGAGTAGAATATGTCAACCCACTCCCCCAAAAACAGGGAGAGGAAACTCAAAGAGGCTGACTACCTAAAGCCTTCACTCTCCTCCTTCCTCACCACCTACTAAAATAGGAGCTTGGTTTTTTCATGACACATATCTAGAAGCAGTAACTTGCTTTATGATGCCTGCGAATAGGGCCTAAAACATAAAAAGACCTAAACATCTAAATTTAAATCCTCCAATCCTGTGAGTGGATAAAAGAAGACTAGAAAATGTCTCTTTCAGAGGATCCTGTTCCTACATAGAGAGAGGAAGGTAAGTAGCCCTCCAGAATTTCAGCTTGTGCCTCAAAAGTAATGAATTTTTTTGTTTGTTCTGGGAAAAGAGGGAAAGAAAGTAAGAAAAACAAGCATACGTAAGTTGTGAAGGGAAATGCTTGTCCTCAGTGACTTCTCCTATGTGCCAGTTGTTTTTTTACTGTAGATAATATTTACTTATGAATTTCTTAACAATAAGCACTTACCTACAGTACATCACAGTATATCATATGCTATGAATACTGAATGACCAATATTTAGTTCTCTGTACACAACACACTTCTGAAATATGTTTATGATTAAGCCAAAGAAATTCTTAGTTTAAGGATCACTAGCATAAGCAAAGCCTTTTTTCTCTTTTGAATCTTTCTTTTTTTCCACATATCTCTTATTATGCTAAACATCATACATTTTGTAGATCCTGTTAGAGCCTACAGTACCTACGAACTCAAGTTAAAAAAGGACTTTAAGTACAACAGTAACCCTACTCATGAGAAATGGCATCTGTGTTAAACTCTATGACAGTAAAGTAACTCCATGGTGGTTTTCCACTTGTATGGGGCTGACACTCTAAAGCCAAGTAAAGGTCTCGTGTGTGTGTCTTTTGATTACCACTCTGCCTGTAAGGTTTACACTATATATTGGCATTCAAACAGTATACCACAGGGACTGGATTCCATATTTATTTTGAGAAAGTATTTTGATAGGCTGTATTTATGTTTATCTGCATTTCTCTTTACTCAGTTATGCTGCTCAAAAAGAGCAGATTAACAGTCAGACTTGACCCATGACAATTTATAGATTTGCTTGGGATAGATATCCATGCAATCTTCATCCTAATTGGACATTAAAGCAGAGATACTGACACACTCAAACAGCAAACTAATGTGTTAACTGGACAGGTAGGCATGTCCCTTATTAATCTAAGATAGCTTTTAAGTGCTTGGCAGCTTGTCATACGTTCTATGTAATACCATTAAGCAGCAGAATAGTTGCTGTAAATAAGATTAAAAAGAAAAAATCCTGCTTTTGATACAAGTGATGATCAGTAACAGGATTAGTCTTTTCTTAAGTAAGGAATACCTGCAGAAGGATACGTTTGACAAGAATACTGCCAACCACCTTAGATTAGAATTCAAGAGGAAAACTCTCTCCTCACACTGCCAAAACAGTACAAAGTTATAGAACAATGACTGCAGAAAAACCAGAAATTTTTGGAAGAATGTCCCTGCTCCCTAAAACTGCTGCATTCAAGCAGCTTCAATCTATTCGTCTAGGAAACTCTGAACTGTCCTAGTTTCAGACATTAGTAGCCAGAACAGATGATAGATTTCAAGCTTTGAGGACAGTGAGAGCACAACACAAACTCACACGAACCAAGCAACCAACCTTAAAAGGAAAAAACAAATCAATAAAGCAGACAGATCAGGGGTAGTTAAGTGCCTGGCACTCCACGGCTCAGCGTGCAGTGCTCATTTCAATCTGAGCACATGGCATTGCATGCTGCTTTGAGACAATCTCAACATGACTCATTACAGGCTGAGGCTACACATCACCACTTTACAAGTTCTCAGATTTAAGCCAAGTGAATATAGCCTTCAAGGTCTTGGCAAGTTGCTAATGACACTAAACTACGCATTGTCAATTCTTCCATATGTGAGGATCACACATTCTTTTCTCTTCCAAACATGTTTTAACCAACCCATTAATACAGCTCAACTATGAAGATGTTTGTGAAACTAAATCTTCTCGAGATGTAGCTGGGGAATTACTATTCCTCCTAAAAAGGCTGCTGAACATATGCTTTTGTTGGACCTTTTTAAATAGGTTCAGCTCTAGACAGAGCACACTATTAAGGTTCAGTAAGAATTTTTAGCAGCTATGTGCAAGTACCTGCCACTGGCAAATGCAGCCTCCTAAACAGAGAAAGACACAGAGAGTCACAAATATGTCTCATTTTCTCTAAATTCTTGTCACAAAAAAGCACCAAAAACATTGCAGAGAAATGTTAATACATCTGATAACGGAATGTATCAAGTTTTGAAATATTCAGTTGGCAAGAACCTTCTCCCTTCCACTCTACCCGACAATTCCCTCCTCCTATACGAACATGTAGCTATTGCTCAGGTAACTGAAGGCTCAAGATAACATATGAGGAAGAATCTTTTGCACTATAAAGGCAGATAAAAATGGGAAACGTCATATTATATTTACTTTAATACCTTACTGCTTTTTCTTCATACTGCAAGGTTGTGCATCAGCAACCTCTCACTGAACTCCCCTAACAATTCTAAATTCCCTTCTACAGTGCAATGCCCATTTCCTCAGTTACTCCAGCAGCTGAGGCCATAATTTTTTTCCTTCCTCATTTGCTAGCCTGCGGCCTTTTGATCCTGGGAAAAGACAGAATGGATACAGAACACTAAATATTGCAGGCATACCATTCTTAACAGAGCATGATGCAAAGTGAGGCTGATGACTGTTGGGAGAAGCTGTTAGGTACACTGCCATGCAGAAAATAAGCAGACTAAGTACATAAGCTAGCAAGACAGACTTTGCATGATGAAAGAAGCTCCAGACCAAATTCACCCACTAGCATATTTAACACATGTAGAACAGAATAACATTTGAGCAACTGAGATATACTTAAGAAAGCACACATTGTTTACAGAAACCTTTAAGATTCATAATGGCTTTCCAGCAAGCAGCAGCTTGGAAGCAACGTGCACGAGCAGCGGGTATACAGCCTTTGGAAACTGATGTAGCTTAAAATGCCATGTTTAACACAGTACCACGTTCTTTCATTTTTAAATTTAAGAATCTCAATCTATACATCTTTTGTACAGTTTTGAGAAGAAAAATATATGGAGCTTGGAAAGGAAAGACAGGTTTCAATATGAGTTTGGCATAGTGATAGCAGGGCAAGATCCTTCAAGTTCTTCAGTCACCCAAGAGACACTAGATAGAGACTTTTCAGGGAAGGATACGATTTATAAAGCAGGCACCAAGCTGTGAGAAATATCAAAAAGCCTGCATCACAACTTTCTTCCAGATCATGTCGCTAATATTCTAAGATTACTGGAGCTAAGGTGGACTGTAGGAACTGCTTCTTCTCTTACTGGGCTAATGGTTCAGAAAGAGTAGCACAAGATCGAAAGAATAATTGGGTCACATAATTCCCAAAGAGCACATTCTCACATGGATTTCTCCAAGATCTCTCAGTCACAGGCACATCTAACATTTCCTGGCACCCCCACTCCCTAGGGATGTTGGCCTCCATCAGGACAAAAAGGAGTCCTCACTCTCCATTATCTCCCACCTGCCTGCATTCAGAAAGATGTTTTCATGCTACACTAGAACA
Source organism: Cephalopterus ornatus (assembly GCA_013396775.1). Classification (NCBI taxonomy): domain Eukaryota; kingdom Metazoa; phylum Chordata; class Aves; order Passeriformes; family Cotingidae; genus Cephalopterus; species Cephalopterus ornatus. The sequence continues at coordinate 255,767 of VZRE01012309.1, read as the reverse complement.
ATTTAACCTCCTCTTACTCCTTTAGCACTGCAGAGCCCAAATATGGTGACCTAGATTCCACTTGTGTGGCACCCACCAGGTCTTTTAGATGGACCAACACTGTATTATCTCCACTGCCAGAGTTGCTTGACTAGCAGAGGGAGAAGGAATCCAGCTTGATTTTCAGATTCCTGGTAGAACTTGCAGGGTGAACAGCAGGCACATGGGGTGCACTCATGTGCATGTATGGGGTAGCAATAAGCAACTGAGTATTTAACTTCAAAGAATAACACTGATTTTAGAACTACCACTGCTTAAGACAGAACACACTTTATGCTACTGTTAAATGACAATGCAAACTATTCTGAGGGCTCTGGCAAGCTGTTCACAGACTTCACAGATTCTGTCTTCGACTATTCTGTTTATACAGATGAACCTTCCCATAAGGCAACAGAGAGAGCAAAAGCAACAGAGATACAAATGGTCATAGATCCTTCTCCTTTCACGAATATGGTCAGATAAATAAGAGTACTAACATATCTGGTATTCTTACTAATGTTCATTAGCACTCATGAATTCTGCTTTTACATGATATGGAAATCAAGGAAAGAAAAAGCTGAATTTTAAACATACAGCAGTATTCAGTTTAGAATCCCATATAATTGGTATAGATTCTAGCATTTTCTTTCAACTAAATGAAGATTAAATTCTGAGCTAAGCTAGATACCCTTTGCCCCAAGAGTAAACATGCCCTTTTTTCTACCTATTCACACTGTAAGTGATAAGCATTTCTTGGAGGAACAAGATACAGCAGCTTGAGAAGGAGGAAACTACTGTTATGATAAAAATGTCTAAAAGGACCTCATGCTATAGGAAATGAAAACAAAATTTAGCAGTCTGTTGCTGGGACTATCAAGTCAGTCATAACTTGCAGAGAATAACTGAGTAAGTGAAAGGTGCATTTAAAAATGCAAAGTATTTCATATCCTTGTGCTTTGACACACTATTGTAAAGAAAATTACATGATGCTTTTCCTTAGTGTTTGTGTATCTGAAATCACCATAGGGAACTTGAGGTGATTGCAGCTTTCAAAATACAATCAGAGGCTTGCAGATTGATGTGATATTGATTTAAGGAAATTATTTAGTCGTTCCATAAGCTTACTATTAGAGTTTCAAGCAGAGATTCTCCTTTCAGGTCAACAACTCCTGTCAATTTGCTTAAATGTCTCAGCTTATTAACTTCAACTTGTAAGAACCTAAGTGCTGTGGCATAAAGGAACAGCCACACACTTACAAGACGAAATACCTTTCCCCTTGATTTATTTTAAGAGGAAGTACGTGAAATGAACCAAGACTTTTGACTTCATGTGGTACAGAGTATTTTTACCACAAGAGGGCACTAAAGCCACACCTAAAGCAGATCCTTATGCACATCACGGAATTTAGTCAGAGTAAGGCGGATGCACTGCTTTCACAAGCATACACACTCCATACGTAAGAAGATTCAGGTTTCCTGATGGCATGCACACACATTCATAATGTACTCACACTCCCTCTACTTCCAACAGAGCAGCACAAAACTTTTTGTAAAAGCACTACCCTGACAAGGATGAAAGACGATGAGACTTGAAGTTTGAAACGAGTTGTGCTTCAGTTTTGAATGCTATCAGTCTGTTAATAAGATTTTGAATTTTAGTCTTGTCTAAAAGAATGTGAAGTGCATGAGCTCATAACAAATCACAGCTGTCAGTCAAAAGTAGATGCTTACAGTCAGATAAAAATGTTTTGAGTACAAATGACTTCTGCTTGCCCAGGCAACAATTCTGTTTACACATATAAGGAAAAGTCTTATGCAACAGCAACTAACAAATCAGCATGTTTCAACAGCCAGCTGATCATCACACTAAAAGTATGGTTCTAGTCTTCTGTAACCTTTTTAATAAGGCTTGACAACCTCAGAATGTTCACATCAGCCAGTGAAGTGCCACAGGAACAATTCTGTAGTTAGACAGTCCTCTACAGACCTTATCACATGACAAAAGCTACTTGCAATATTTTAAGCCATGAAAGTGTGCAAGACAGATCTCAGCAATGCACCATTTCAGTATCACACAAAAATGACGCTGGCTTTCTCTACCAGCTTAATAAGCAGCCCAAATATTTCATTTCTGCACCTCAGAGGTGACCGCACTTTTCACATTAAGCAGATGTGTCAGATATGGCTGCTCAAGTTATTCGTCAAGCAACAAAAAGTTTCTGCTACTTAACATGCTTCAGGAACTGACTTGCCAGTAACTAACACCCTTAACACTGCCAAGTCAGCTCTAGAAGGACCACCACAGGATAATCCCATAAGAATGGAGTCTTCCAATCATTTTCTCAGGTATTTGGGAATAAGACACTATGTGGCCCACTGCTGTACAGCATCTACATTAGATGAAACTGACTGAACTCCTCCAATTGTCTGAAATACATGTCACAGGTGACAGTGCTGTAATAATTTTGGACACTTCACAAAACTCCTCCATAAGAAAAAACCCTACCAAAAACCCCAGTAGATTTAGAAAGTCTTTTACAATGAAAACGAACATTTATATAAACTTAATATAGAAGGCAAAAGTTAAATAGAAAAATGTTGGTATGAGGTTTTTAATTCCTATTCTCACATGCATGAAGTGATCTGGGTTTGAACTAGAATGGAGATAAATTATTAAAAAAAAGTACCAGGCAGCAGTACAGACAGGAGCATACAAGCAAGCATCCAACAAGTCAGCATTAGTGTGTCACACTTCCAAAGTCCTGTGCTAACAGCAAACATCCCAACATGCTTGAGAAAATGCCTATTTCACCTATTTGAGAAAACCACTAAGTACATACTGCAATCAAAAATCAGACCATAAGTTCAGATTTTTGACCCCACATTCCATCCCATGCTAGAGTATAATTCCCACTGACCATTTGCTGGATTCTGCCAACAGCTCACGGCAGCAGAGCAAGGAATTCCGTGTCTCAGTAATTAGTTCAGTTCTCATGAACAGAGGTTTTTGACAGGCGAAGCAAAGACACAGCTATCACATGGGCCTACAACCCAAAGTACAGGCAACCCTATTCCTGTTACTTTCAGAAACACTGAATGAATGCTTATCAAAACAAGATATTAAACAAACAAACAAAAAAGTGATATTCCAATTTCTTTGTAAAGTTTTTAGCATAACATATCCATCTCACAGGACATAAATAGTTACGACACGGCATCAAGCGCATAATAACTAGAGGACAAACTAAATTCAATATCAGATGTCCCCAAGCAGCAACACATGATCTGAAAGGCTGTGAGAAACTTCTGAAGTAATAATCCACTAATACTGTGACTGTCAAGCATACATTTGATCCATGTATTTATGATTGTGCTTCATTAGCTCTATCCTATTCAGAAAGATGTGTGAAGGTAGTGTTCAGTTTGCACCTTGTCCTCAAAATGTACCTTTCAGTCTGTCACGGTGTTGAACAATAACAGATTATGTCGCTTTACAAATCTTCTAAGTCTATGTGACATTAACATTTCAAAAAATGTTGTAAATGCAATAAGTAGTGTCAAATATTAGCATTTAAACAGTTCGCACTTTTTAGGTTCCATATAGCAGTTGAATAATTGCATATACTGTTGCACTAGAATGGAAAGTCAAAATTCAAACTTACAATCTCTTTTCAATTGATTTCTTTGGACTGAAGGACGAACAGAAGATTTCCAATATTTCAGGATACTTGTAAGTGTGAAATGTGATTTCTGAGTATACATTCTTGAAATAATTCTGGTTTTGGAGACTTAACCTCACTTTCATACAGCCTGTTAAGGTTCCTCTTGAGTCAGCTGAAGTTTACAGTGGGGAAAAAAAATATTTTCCCAAACCTCATGAAAATAAGATGCGCACATCTACTTATCCATTTTTTAATTTTGAGTTTTGAGTTAAACCACAAATCATCATCAAGGTTGAATTAACCAGTATGTTTATTTTACACTCTGCACAAGAATGTACAAAGAACATTTACACTATTTGTCAGGTTCGTACTTTCAGGTTTCTTGCACTCAGACACAAGATGACCTAAAGGATAGTATAAATAAAAATGAAAAAAGAAATATTAAGAAGAGTCCCACAAAAAGGTAAAAGAACACTTAACTAGTGGAATACTGAAATTTACTGAGCAAATTAACATGCTAAGGCATATTCAGCTGCCTCTTCATTTTGCATCTTCGCAGATTCATTAACAAACAAAACCAAACGTCAATGTACCAGATGAATACATTCATGCTCACTTTGTTAACCTGTGGCCAAGGCAGTAACAAAAGGAAAGATAACACTTTTCTCAGAAGCACTTCCGATAGCGGTTCTCCCTCACATTCAAGAAACAGAAACTTCCTAAACAGCATATGCAGCAACAGCTGACCTCAAAATGAACATCCTGGAACAGGAGTCAATGCTAACAGCGGCCAAAAATCAACCAAAACAGATTATGACAAGTTCAAGACAGAAAAGCATACAAAACAGAAGAAGGATGTCAAAGAACACTTTGGAGTTCAGATACAGACACTGCTTGTTTACCACCTCGGTTCTGTGAATATACTTTCAAATTACTTTCTGTTTACCTTCAAAATAAAGTAGCTATCACTAAGGTTCGACTGGAATAACTAACCTTGTAAGTTACAGACATTTTTAAAGAAGATCTTACTTAAAAGTAAACAAACACTGCTTTTTGTTTTTTTCCTAGAAAGCATCTCTTGTGACGAAATGTGCAAGTTCCATTACTGCTTGCAGTATCTACTAGGATTTTTATAAGAAGGGCAATCTGAAGTTGATATTCATTGTGAGGTACCAACATACAGAGAAGTTGACATTATGAGCATCAGCAAGAGCCCCATCTATTGGGCCGTAACACCACTTACTACAGTGCGTTTATCCAAAGAGCATTCTGTACTGTCAATCAGAGCAAAACACATAAGGCCATAAAAAAAAGCATTATTCTAACGGTATAGTCCTGAAATTTCACCTACAATGGCATCACCCACACTGTACCAGAAGACATGACAGCCTCTAGTCTACGTTTAGCCAGCACAATTCTAGATGCTAAATCAGAGGAGGTTTCTCCATGTCTTTTCGCTGGAGATGGAATTAAAAAAAAACCACCTCAGTTCTAGCAATACTGAAAATCAGAAGCATTTATCTGGTGAGATTTTAATTTAAAAACAAAGAAAAGACTAGACAAAAAGATACCTTAGTAAAAATTTGAGAGAGGTTTATTAAATATATTAATAGATATTCTTCAAGATGCTCAAGAGCAGCATATTAGCTGTATGCAAGTACAGACAAAATACTGAAAATATTCAGTGGGATTGACTAAAATGAAAGAATCCATCTCCAAAAGCTATTTTTTTTTTAAATACAGGTAGCCACTAATGACAATAAAGCATTCAATCTCAAATATTTTAAAAGAGAGATTGGATTCAGTCCTTCTTCTTACAGATTTTTGGAGGATTAAGAGTAGTGACTACAGGTCCCATATCAATAAAGTAATGACACAATATATTCCTTAAAGAGTGAACTTTAGAAAATGACAGCCAAAGTACTGAACACACTGAAAGGATATGAATTGAAACTAAACCACTCTTCATCAAATTCTTCAGCTTTAAGAAAACAAATCCACCTATCTGTAAATTTTGAAGGGATGTACAAAGGGGTTGTTCAGTAGCTTAGCAATAGAAGCTGTGCATTTCCATAAATACTGAATCCAGCATTCCTCCTTTACCAGTAAGAAATTGATGAGGCTGTTAAGGTATTACTGACACACTCAAGAAGTAATTTGCACTCAGTGGTAGCCCTCTAGATATTTAAGAAGTCCTCCTCAAGAAATTATTCAACGGACTGTAACTTTTCCATTAAAAGCACTGTCTCAACCTTGATCCTTAAAGGTAGAAAGCACTGTAAAGCAAAAAGATGGATCCTTGGAAAAAAGGGTGCAACACCCAAAGCAAACAGACATCATTTGACTTGTGGTCCATCTTTCAGCAGCTGCTTACCACTGCACACAGACGAGGTGATGTTGTACAGAAAAGGATAAAACTGCAAACAACGGATCATCTTCAGGCTGCTTTCACACTCCAAGCACTTGGTTGTCAAATTCAGTGCATGTCTGAAGGCCTGCAGGGCTCCACTTATGTTGTTCAGAGCCAGGTATGTGTTTCCTAGGCTCAAAAAAGTCAGGGGCTGTAAAGAGAAAAGCAACGCACCCAACATAAGTATGTTCACTGTTTAAGATTGAAAAGGGATAGGAAAAACCCTTGTCAATCCACACCCTCCCAAACTTGGCTAGAAAGAATTCAGAAAACTTCTTAAACAGGGACTACCTGTTCTTCAAATGGAGAACTAACAGCTTGATGCATTGGTGCTAAACAAAAGTTAAGTTAAGAATTACTTAAGTTAAGGGTTATGTTAAGAATTCCATCTTCCTATAATGAAAACCCAGCTGTTAAATACACACAAACTGAAATAAAGCATTAAATACTTATAACCATGAGCAACACAATGCTTACTGCATAGACTATAAAACTGAAATGCTTGAAGGCAATATATAATGTTTAAAAGTCAGAAAAAAAGTAAAAATATTTCTAGTGTTCTAGCAGGACAGACACACTTCATTTGTCAAGAGTGCTCGGATTTACCTGAGCAGAACTAGGTTACTACAAACACCAATGTCACACTAGCTTAGCAGCATTCATGCCTTTCAATTCTTTATAAAACAGTATTTTTGTCCACTGCTTTTGGGAGGTCTCGCTAAAATATGTATTTTTTAAAAAGTAAAGATTATAAACACCTTTTTCACGGGGTAGAACTTGATTAGCACCTTAATACAGGCACACAGAAAAGCACTACATTTTGTTTGTTGACTGAGGAGTCTTTTGCTTGCATGAAGTAATTTGCTGCAATTAATAGTATAATGCTAGAATAATCAACTATAGTATTGTAATTTAGCAGTAATTTTTCCCACTGAAGTAGTTTTATATTCATTGTCTAAAAATGTGGAGTCTGATCAGTAACTTAAGATTTTTCAAACTCATCTTAGTTTGTATTATTAATCAGCATTCAGAAAACAGTGCAAGCCAAGCAACAGGACCTTTTTTGTAACAGCTTTTGCTAATATAGCACATTCTTCACTCCCTGTAGCTGTAATTAATTTTAATTTGTATTTACTTTACACTATATTCCAGGAAATACTATTCAAGTATAAAGTCTCCTGCTAGTTTTTTTGGTACAATAGGTGTTACAGGAACTGAGTACATCTGAAAAAAAACAGGAGCAGGCATTACTGTAATGAGGTAGGATTCGCTAATATTTTTGAATCAAAGCCCTACTCACACAGAATGGTCCTAAGAATCCCTAGGCTCCTCCCCTCCAAGGCTGTGCTTTCAAGTGTTCTTCTTAAGGCACATCATTCAAGCACAGTTCTCTCTATACTTCCTTTTTGCACTCTTACCCACCACCCAAATGGGCTAGATTCCAACATTTGAAAACTTCTTTCTGAATGCTATATTGAAAAATATTCTGTTTTTAGCTTTTTTATTGCTAGGTGACTGGGGGCCTAGAAGGTTTAAGCTCTGTTAACTACAGAGCACAGGAAAAAGTCACCTGAACTTCTTACTGAAGCATCTCAAATCCAAGATCAAGACTGCCTGCTAGAGGAAAGCTGTCCTCCACTACGCCATGCCCCAACCCCTTCCTTCTCACAATTTTTGTGGCCCATCCAGTAGTTTAAACAGTTTATACAGAAACTGTCTGTATGACATAGGTGACAATGTACAAAATGTTTATAATGTTACTGTTCAGAAATACAAAAACCTGATTTGAATCTATGGTTGGAAGTAAAGCCACCAAACAAGTAGAACACAGGTTTTTCTCTACGACAAAATCTGTGAACAAATAAAACAGCAGAGATAAAAAGTCAAGTGTCACAGAAAGATGTCTACACAGTCAAAGATCCTGGTGACACATATGGTATTTTAAGGATTTTAAGAATGCTGACAACATTAGGGATCTCTGTTTTAGATAAAACTGTTACCAGATACCAAGATTAAATCCCTTGGAGGCACTGCTGATAACACAGGTTTTGGGAGGCTAAAAGCCTGTCATTGATTTACAAGAACTTCTCTGGATGTTTATATTCTCAGCAATCAGCATAACCCCTGGTGCGATCAAGAATTTAAATGAAAATTAACGTCTGTTGTAAATCACAAGCTGGAAGTTGAAATGCATGCACAGGTAAGTAAGCACAAGTAACATATGTTTAGAAAACGATGAAGGAAAACACATTCACTGCTGAACAAACACAAACACATAATCTTACCTCAGAGGCATTGATGGCCAAAGCCTTCAGCAGGAGTCTGCTGGCATCCGAATGAAGACCATAATGAAACAAGAGGTTAGCAAGATTGACCAGAGGGATGTCTTGATACTCATGTGGAGCCAAATTATATGCTTTTTGCAAACAGGTGATAGCAAAGGTGCTATTTCCAACTGCACGCCAGTACAATCCAGCTTCATTAAGCACAAGCCATAGAGGATCTTCTGGCTAAAGGAGAGTCAGGGAAAAGGATAAAAACACCCACAAAAAGGTGTCTCAGGAAGACAGAATTGCCTGCTATTTAGTAAGAAGCACACAGAACTCACCCTTGCATACTATCTTATTAACTAGATACAAATTACACTTTGTTGTGTCTGCTAGCAGATTATTCAATCCCCTCTATTCTACTCAATTTGACACCAATTACATCTGAACTGTAATTTAGTAGCAGCTGTTGCTCACACTCTACTCCTACGACTGCCTTATATATGTTGAGCACAAAATCCCTTCAAGTATATAAGTGATAATGGTCAGTTCACTTCAGGAAGGAACATTTGTGAGCCACTTCAGAGTCTTAAAATTATACTAACACAAATCTATGTAGAAATGTTATAATTTGAAGGTCAGGCATATCCTGACCTTTCCCTGACAATTTAAGTTTTCACAGTTGTATTCTTCTTAGACTTAGTTATCTATTTGTCTTATTGAAGTTGACAACTGACATGTATTAGATACTATTGAAAGATTATAAAATAGTAAGCAATAAGTGAGGGCAGGTGGAAGAATGAAAAAGTGTCAAATACACCTTTGAGTGTTCCTTCTTCCTCTTTCATCTATAACAGAAAAAACAAACACCCTAGAGGAGAAATAGCAAAATTTAAAAATCCTGGCAGGTGAAGAGAGGTAGGTAAAACATACACTTTCAGATGCACTTTCAAATTACTTAGAAACATGTTCTAGTTTTTAATATTTTCAGCATTATGTATTACCCAATTCTGTACAAAGAGTTTACAGTATAAAAGCAACAACCGAAATTAAAGTCCAGCCCAACCTAGTCTGAAGCCCAAATGCATGCGTGAATAGGAAATATGCAGCTAGAATTAAGGAAGCAAAACAGATAAGGATCTTTACAGTAGCATTGTATCAATACAATGCAGCTGGCATAACAGTAATACTGTGTTGAAAAATAAATCAGTAAGAAGATTTTGTTCCAGGTTTTAAAAAAAACTCTCACACAGGAGGGTTCTAATTATTTGGTTCTAGATGAACTGAAAGATATCAATAGGAAATATTATTCTTTGTTTTGAGTACCTTACATAATCGACAATTTTAAGAGTATTTATGATCCCTATTTTGCAATGCACATACATAACATCACTTACATGTTATTCATTCCAAACTCCTCACTCAATTACACTCCATACACAGGTCTCCATGTCCTCTCTTTAACTAAATCCTTAGCAAGTTATCAGCATTTTGTCTTTCCCAATTCAAAGATACCAACTGTGGCCTTCCTGCTCTAAGGAGTTTATCACCAGTAGAACAGGCATGACACAACACTGTTCTTACATCAGCATCTAAATGCTCGAGGAGTTCAAGCTCTTTGCATGACATCAACAGAATACCGCAGTTAAAAGCAAAATACCCATGCACTGCACTGTAAGACAACACTTATAGGGCTGTTCTGAACAACATAATAATAGGAATCAACTCCTGCTGATAATTTTTCTTCTGGGTAAAACAGATGCATGTAGTAAAAAGTACTCATTTCAGACTAAAAAAATATACATACATATATTGCCTTGACACAACTTCTACAAGAAAGTTAAATATCAGCTTGACAAGTCAAAAAGAGTCAACGTCTATATCTCAATGCTTCCTTGTCATTTGACTTGTGATGACTCTCAAAGGCCCCACGCAAGATGGAGGTGGCACTCCACAGGCTGTTACACAGATGTACATTCTTTGCTCCAGAGTGCTAATTATCCTGACAGAAGATTGACAGAGGGTTGGTTTCTTTGGAGGGAGAGTAGGGGGGAAAAGCAGGATAGTGGGAAGGAGGAGAAAGAGCAAAAGGCAGGCATGAAGGGAGGGGTGACATAAGGAGTAGTTCCAAGCTATTTCTCTCAATTAAGCAAATGTTTGCCAGAATTAGCTAATATATCGCTGTTCTGTGTCCTGCAGTTGTAAAAAGAACAAGTAACTACAGGGCTGTTTGGTCTACATTAAGCTAATTTAGATACTTCTCTGTATGTTTGCGCCTTACTTGTAAACATGGATTTTTAAGCTAGTTTCATCTCAGTTACAGGCAACAAATAAACTTATTCCTTATATGTCACTGACTGACTGACTACTTTACAAGTATAGAAACAAGCCTCAAGTAAGAATTCTGAATTTATCTCATTCATCAACTTGACATACCTTTTTCATAGCATGGTCTAGAAACACTCCTATCTTCGCCTGTGTAATAGATTCATTGTTGATACGAGAATGCAAAACCTGAAACACAAAGATTTTTTTTTTTTTCCTCCCCAAACAACTGAATAAATGTTATAGTCTACATAAACACGAGCCATTCAAGTCTTTAAGTCTTCCCTTTAGCAAAGGGAATAAAAGGGTACTGTTTCAAACAGAGGATGTGAACACATAACACTTCAAGCAGCCAATCTTCATAATGCAATAAGAAGGACTCATTGCAGCCTTAAGTTACCAACTTTGTATAATACAGTTCTTAGAAACCCCAAGAAGATGAATCATGTCAAGCAACTGTTAGAAGATTTACAAATTCCAAATAGTAAATTATATTTCCTATTTTGTGTGCTTTTGGTCAGCATTTGAAAAAGTTCTCACTTTCCCCATTCCTATTAGAAAGCACTTGCTCACCTTTTTCAGAAATATTAACTTATGATACCAAGTAATCCTTTAAAAATATCAGAATCTTTCATGTTTCGTGTAAGATTTTTAAGGCAATGAAGAGGAGACTTTTATAACACAAGAAAACCAACAAGGCAACATCTCTTACTTGTCTTGCTCGATCATCTGGCATCCTGAATTTCAAATCTAGATTAGTGTCTAGTTCCTTGACCAGTATGTTTAGAGATTCATTGTTACGAGCATCAGTAATGGAATAACAATCTGGTGCTTGTGTTTCTCCATGCTCAACAGTATCTCTTGCGATGCTCAGGATTGGATGGATCCTAGCAACAAGAAGAAATAAGACAAATTAACAGCATGTGTTGCCTGTAATTGTGTATAAACAGAAGACAACAATCAAGGAAAATGCCTTCCTTCTGTGGAACGGCCAGAAAGAAGTCTGAACACATCTGTGCTGATGATTACTAATTGCATCTATCCTCTCCAGAAAGAAAATACTCATTAAGGTATTAGTGTGAAAATTTACAAATACAGTTTTTAAAAGTCAACACTTGCCTGAATCCCCTATTTTCTGGAGGCAAGAAATAAGTTGGCAGTTCTTCTGCATCAGGAATTTTGGGGAAAGATTTAATGCATTCTGATCGCTGAGGCCACAGAATATGCTGTTTGTCCTAAGGGAAAGAGGAATTATTTTTTATTATTTTCTCAACATTTTTAATATTCTAATTAACAAGCTAATAAGAACATAAGGAACAGCCCTAAGGGGGGGAAAAAAAAAAAGAGATCTTTAAAACTATTATTTTTCCATCTTTTTTTGCATATCAGCAGTTCAAATTTCTATCTTTACTCAGCTGTTCAGCTTTACTTACAGCAGATGTTTACAGAACAACTCCCTCTATGTTGTAGTAGAGTTTCAAAAGATGGGAAACTAGTACAGAGAAACTAGAGAGATATACATATGTTGATGAAATTCAGAATGTTACATTCTCCAGTGCTGCCACATATCAAAACTGTAGCTTAAATGCTAAGAAGTTTCATAAACAAGGAGAATTTCACTTTCACCACTCCTCTTTGAAAGGGCAAAGCCTATCTACTCTTCACTCACTCTGCTGGATCCTACGCTCCAAACTGAAACAACAGAACGAGCAACAGGGGAAGACTGCAAGGACTGGCTGTGAATGCTCTGGTTTGCATGAAGATCCAAATTCATGGATGTCATACTAGAAGTTGAGGAGTCTTCACCAAACTAGAAACAACAGAAAAACAAAACTTAATAAAGAAAAGACATGGTACATTACTGGCTGAATTTCTGCATATTATTTTCCCCCCCACACCACTTATTTAGTTAAGCCTCACTGATGAGCTGAAACTTGGGTAGCAGAGAAAAAAAAAAAAAGAAATCTAAGTCTCATGATCTACTCACAACCATGGAAAAGTAATATTCATGTTGTAAATAAGTCAACAATGAAAACACTTGTGCAAACAGACCACAAACAAAATCTACTTATCTAGACTGCATACCCTGAGTTCAAGTCAGAGTTACTAAGACTCATGGCTTTCAGAATTATCTCGATAATCTGATTTGATAATTATTATAGTAGGAAAAACAATCAAGAAGAAAACAATATAATTAAAAATAATTATTCCTGTTTCTTAAACTAATTAAGGGGAAACTCCAGAACATATTCCACATTGCAAAATAACTGAAACCATAATCTTTATCTGTAGTCATAATACAGCAGAGTTGTTGCTTGGGTGGCTGTCATTCTGGATTTTCAGTATTAGTACACACCTTGCTTCCAAAACTTCTCAGTACTCTTATATCAAATTTCCTTTGTGCAGTTATAGGAAACTAAGACTTTGGAGTAAAATAAAGTTTTTCAATTCAAGTAATTCTAACAGCTCTCTTTTCTAAGTAAAACAAAGCCTTGTACAATAAAACTATATTTCTCTATATTTCTACAATTCACAGTCAATTTCAGCTTGTATTAATTGCAAAAGAAACTAGCATTAAAATACTTTAAACGACGCTCTAGAAAAGAGACTAAATGATTTCTCACTATAATTACCACACCCAAAATGTACCTTCTTTGTCAAGCCTGAAAAAAATGGAGTAATTTTGCTAATAAGGCAAATGGGATGCAACTTCAAGCAGCTGTATCAATTCACAGACAAACCTGAACATATTCCACGTTTTCAAAAATGTCTCCGCGGTGATAACGAACAGGCTGGTCCCACTGGCAGTGCAAGCTATGCTGCTGGTTGCCCAGTCTACAAATCTGATGGTTCCCTGCAGAGCACAAAGCATTTTTTTATACTACAGAAGTGTAGTTTCTGAGGAGACAAAGTGAGCATCCAGTCAACCCCTCTGCCCCCAGTTCAGTCAATCCCTTTTTATTTACTTCATCAGCCCAGGGGAACCTCCAGCTTCAAAAGACTCAAAAAAAAAATCCCTGTTCCAGAATGTGATGCAATCTCATGCTTTAATAAGCAAAACACAGCAGCTACTCAGGGCCATTTTAATATATATGGAAGTCATGTCCTGACATAATTTAAGTATGTGCAATACTTCATTGCTTTAATGAGCATGAACACTAAAAAGTTGTACCTAGTTGAGCTTCTTTTGCCATCTGTGTCTCATGAATGATGTTCCTCAAGATTTGTTCCTCCTGGATGAGCTTGTACTTGTCTAAAACATCTTGTTGCCTAAGGTAATGGTCATGCTGCTTCTGATATTCCTTTAATTCATTTAATGTTCGCTGAAGTGATCTTGAAAATTAAACAACAGAAAAGATTTATTCGAATGCTTTCTAGAATATCAGCTTTTCCTACCCTGTTGCACATTTTCAACGTTGCATTTTTTAAAGTATTCTTACACTTAATTCTGCTGCATAGTCAAAGAAATACAGAAAGCTAAAAATCATTATCCTTCTTGAAATACACATAGTACTGCAACAGAAAAACAGAAGTTGGATTATATGCATTGCCACTGGGCTATGCTTTAGTTACCTATGCTGGGCTTCCAATTTTTGCTCAAGTTTTTGCTGACATAAGACAGCATGCTTCCTTTTTACCGCTTGCTCAAACCCTGGTTTGGCCTGTAGAGCATGATCATAACACAGGACTGAGTGGTTGTACTCTCCAAGCATCTGAAGAATGACCAAGAGAGAGAGAATTAGCCATTGTTCAGTAATATTTAATAAAAAATATTCAATTTTTTGAAGAAAATTTTTAAAGAAGTGCTTAACTTGACTTTTAACATATGGTAACAAGCAGCCTGTCATTTCTGACACTCAAGCCACTATAGCTGTTAAAGAAAGGCTGCAGTGGAATTTTCACGGAATTTATTTCCAGGAAAAAAAAAATGCTGAAAGACAGACTTTTGGATAAAAGTATCTTGACAGAATCTTAAACATTAAGCATGAAATGCACGTGGAACTCAAGACACATTGTAAAAGAGTAAAGCATTACAAGCCAAACCAAAAAGATTAAATAATATTCAATTTTCTTCAAGTCTTGAAAAATAAAGATCGTATTTACTGCGTATATATTTCCCAAAGTGTAATAGCTGGTAAAGAAGTCACTGTAATCCAAAGCTGCATGAACCACAATAGCTGCATCTGCAGAGAAGTGAGCCCGGTGCAGAATATTTGCCAAATTTACCAGTGCAATATCTTTATTTTGCCTAAAAGAATACAAAAAAAGAAGCAAAAATGGACATTAAAGGAGGGTAAAATTGTATAAGAATCATGCATAAGGACACAGCCAGTTGCCAGTCACACATTTAAATGTATCATTTGAGAAAAATGTCTCAATTATATATATGTCTAGTATAGCACATAGAGACCAAGAAGAAGTAACATGGATTATTCCTTAGGATACAGTCTTAGAAAACAAAACCTGTTTCCTAATTAGGATAACTAGAAAAGCAATCTGAAAAGAAATCCTTATTAGCAATTCTTACCTTGAAGAAAAATGAAGGGCACGCATGGCACATTCTACTACTTGGTATGGCTCATTCTTTATTCGCCAGTAAAAAGAAGCCATATTATAGAGTACCCAGGAAGAAGAGTTCTGCAGTGAAAAGAAACACATGAACAGTACTAACTACTAAAACATGAACTAAAAGGTTAATCAGGGCTTTAATTACTATGGGATTAAAAGATGAGCACCAAAGTTGGTGCTCAGCTGCTCTAAGTTATCCTCTTCCATTGGAAAGCTGCCATTTGGCAACAGTTGTGACTGTTTAGGAAGAATGAACTAGCATGTAAATGTATTAAAGAAACACAACTTCTGCCTTTTAGGCAGGTAAAAATTCGAAATGAGATGAAATGAGAGGTGACAGTAATTTGAGCATCAGCAGCTTAATGGGGTTCAATGAGAATTCCTAGATTTTGTAGGAAGGCATTTAATAAAAAAAATACACATTTCAGTACAGTTGTTTCTTCTTTTAAATACCTGTATTTTTGTTTAAAAGCTCTTATTATCTTGACAGAGCAATGAATGTGGCTTGGCAGACAACATAACTACATAAGTCAATAAAGATGACAATAAGTATTTATTTACTGGTTTTGCTGATGCTTTCTCCTATCTCTGCTTGCCTAGCAGAAAATGGTTTTAGTCTCCCTTTTGAAACTGAAACGTAAACCAAAAATATACGCACAAAACCAGTACTGGATCTGATTTAATGTATGAGGTGTATCTAATAATCTGAGACCTTTCTAGCACTCTTTCTGTGCATACAGTAAGATTTCAGTTTCATACCTTCATTAGCCCATCATAAATACGATGACCTATTTCCTCTATACTTCTTCCCAGCCTCCGTGATAAGTATGTGAAGATGGGATCTTCTTTAGGTAACAGGGGTGCAGAGAGATTAACTCTTTCTTGGACACCCTAAAATAAAAATTGAATACAGGTATTTGCTGACGTTTTGAGTAGAGAAATGTAAACAAAAGAAGCATGACTTCCAGGAAAATTTACAGCTTAGTTAATTATAATCTTATCTATCTTTCAGGATCTTTGGCAATTGAAAGAATAATTTCACCTCTGACAGATTATGAGTATGTCAGATAAGCAAATATTAGAAGCAGCCAAAAGCAGCCTCTGCTTGTGAGTGCTACAGAAGAAACATTCACTTCTGGTACTATTGTGTATCTGGCAGCTACTGATTTCCACTGAAGCACTTAAATCATGTTTATCAGGTCACATGCACACCATGAAAGTATCTCTACACTTCTTTGCTTTCTTCCCTCCCCAAGAATAAATGTCCTTGTTTCAAAAATACATCCAGACCCAAGAAGAGAGGTAATAAGACTTCACTTCCTATTTTTTCTGTAAGAAAATCCTTATTTGTAGATGAAAAGACTTGTAACAAAATAAGTATCAAGATGTAAGTGCTAAAGCTACATCTGCATTAGAAATCTTGCTCATATCATGCTGTTCATAAAACCAATTTTTGCACCACTCTTCCACTGTAACTTTCCTAAAGCAGCTGAAAGAACAGCTATCTCACCCTCTGGGTTAGGGCTTGGCATTCAGATACCAAGCAGATGGTCAAGTATGTTAGGAGCTACCGACAAACCTGCAAACCATTTTCTGATCCTGAATCTTCATACATTTAAACACCCTGTTCAGCACTCTCCAATTTTCAACTGGAGAAACAATTCACAAGCTAGCAGTAGTTCCAATGAAAGCTACCAATTTGCTGATGAAATGTGTTATGAACACAAAATACTCCATTTTCCAAAAAACGTCCTCTAAAATAAGGTAAACAATAATAAAAGAGAAACTGTATAAATCTGACAGAATTTATACCTATAGATAGAATTTTACCTATGAGTAGGTACTTTAATCGAGGCACAACTGCAGTTTAAAAAAAAATGTTAAACAGTCTTGAAAGATTACAATACCTTGTGACCTTGACTGAGAACTATCAGTAAGGGTTTTCTAATCCTCTTCCTAATGGGGAAAAAAAAATACTTGCATTTTCTCACTTACCCGTAGGTGCTGAAAAGCATGAATACTGTATGGAAGATCTAGAACTTTTGTACAGTCTGGCTGCTGCAGGTCTGGAGGCACTGGGGACTTTGTGTCTATATAGTCTTCAGGGCTAAAGACATAATAACACAACAGACTCCAGATTAAAGTATTGCTGAAGTTCGTAAAAAACAATATTGCAGTCGACAGAGACAGTACTCTGATTTAATCATTACAAAAATCCCCTGTTTGAGCACATTAGACTATTTCTAATGTCCTCCCCGATTTTAGTTGTACCAGGATGTCATCACTACAAGATAAAGTAAATAAATTTGTCATCTTTAGAGAAAACATCAACATTTGGATAGCCTCCAAAATGTATAAGCATCAACCTAGTGTATCACTGCTATGATTAATGATCTATCTGCCAGGCCAGTGGCAATGCATGCAGATTAGAAGACTCTTGCATTGAAACAAACAAACTAATCCCAAATACTGGTGAGAAGACCAAATGAAGGTATATGAGGATAAAACTGATCTTTTCCCACTTCAAGTACTCGTATGACTATATTAAAAAAATGAAACTACAAAACCAAAACAGTGAGCCCTGCAGATAAATTACCAACAAAGTCAAATGTCAAGCAGATTGTCTGCTCATCCTTTACTTTCTAAGCACACGGGACAAAATATGACCAGAAGGTTCAACAGCTTAGTAATCAATTGAATTTCATTCAAATTTAAGTCAAGACAGTTCCCACCAAAATAAGTGTGTCTAGCTCAAAACACTGAAAGCACACTCAAGTAAATTCAACCCCGTTCTACATGATGCATTTCCCTTTAATTTACCTGTCTGGTCATGTCAGTACAGAGTAACAGTGGTAGAATTCAGAAGAGAAAAGTTTCAGGGTAAGGCTAACATACACAGTTTGAGGGAAACTGCGTTGTAACTGTTCACAACTAGTAGGAGATGTTGTTTCAATTTTATTCCATGGTAACACAAAAAAATAAAACAACTGTCATCTAAAGATCAGTCAGTGCTAATATTGTTCTTTTTACTTTCATTTAGAGGTGCGGGTTTTTTTTAAATTTTTTTAATTCAATAAAAATCTTAGAATATAAAGCATCTTATTACCGGATATCTTTGCTCTCTAAGGTGATGTATGTGCCATCATACAGATCTAGGTCCCCCAGGGGCACCTTTGCTTTAATGCAGTCTGGATCCTCTTTGTTATGCCTTTGTTCCAGCCCTGTGTCTCTGTCCTCATTTTCTTCTATATGAATCTTTTGAGCAACTAACTGCTTCTGTAGGGAAAAAGAAGAAAACAGAAGAATATATACTAATGAAAGCAAACTCTATAGTTGCCAGGAGTTCAACAGTACAACTTTTTCCTTAAAACAAAGTTCATTTGAAAAAAATCTAAAAAACTCATTAAATTTTAGGAATATTTTCCTATCTTTTAAGACATCTGTAGCATATTTTTGGATTTGGATGGAATGTAAATACTTTCATTAGAGATAATACAACTCCAACAGCCCCTTATTTCTTCTGTTGTACCTAAAAGGAGAGCTAATAACATTCCAAGTTCATGGTAGGCCATTTAGGAAAAGAAGAAATAGCTGCTAACAGCATGTCAACTTTTGAATATTTGGACCCTTTTCCTTCACTGTAAGATTTCATGGAAATAATACTAGAGATTGCAAACAAAAGGATCATCTTAAGCATTCAGTGTGCTAAGTACAACTCAGGTGGCAGACAAATGCAAGAATTGAGACGAATTTCCATAGATCAGTTTATGCCGTGCCGTTAGGAGCTACCTTTTGTCCTACAAAGCTCACAGGTATAGATCAGATAGATTAATGATCTGTTCCAGTACAGTAAGCTGCATTTAATTCTCACCTAGATGTGCAAATTGAAAACACATAAAATATCATAAGAATCTATACATGTGAAATAATAATTAAAAAACCCCCTGCATTTTTAGCCATACACATTTGATTGCATGCTACTATGCAACAATACAGATATAAACAGTAATAGTACAAGAACTTAAAATATATAACTCCTGCTGAAAGTCAATTGTATGTGCAAGTTGGACATTAGTAACTTCCAAATCCACAACCCATGCCCCATAGCTAAAATGTTCATCACCACAAAAAAAAAAGAGTATACCCTGACGAGAAAGACTGGCTGACTACAGTCACATAAGGGGCAGTCCTGCTTCTATTGCTCCCTTCCACTTCTTCCATTCACTTAAAGCTACCTCTGGTGCTCATCTAACTTTCCAGTTAGCTTGTTATGCTAATTTGACAAAACCAAAGCTGGCACAAGAGAAAAAGGAGTGCATGGCCTGAAGGGCTATAACCTGTTTTCTTGCCTAACCTCTTTTACATTTAAACTTTCAGTTTATCAGTTCAAAGTTCATTAAGGCCCTTTTCAAAAGCGTGGTCTCAGACTCTTCTTCAATAATAAATGAGCCTGAAGAAAACCAGAGGTGACCTGCTCTGTACTCTTCTGAAATACAGTACAACAGAATCTAGTATCTGAATGACTTTCCTTAAAAATGTTAGGATTCATGGCTAACAACTGAGAATGATGCAATTGGAGACCAGTTAAGCAGACTTTGCGGCAAAAAATTCTTGATCTCTGAAGAATTCTTCATCCTTTCATTGAAGCAGAATTTTGCCAACAGTGAATTCTTTTCCCCATATAGAACTATCACTATAAAGACTGTGGAAAAAATTCTGTATTTTCAGAAATTAGTTAGTACTTAATATTGTGCTTTACCTCCAGTTCTTTGAGGTAGTTAACTGTTGTTTCTTGTCTCATTAGTATTACCAAATCATGAGGGTTTCTCAAGTTCATTGGTGAATCCACCTGCAAGACATTTTAACAGTCCATAATGTAAAACATTCTCCTAATTACAGTGATTTTAAAAGGTAGGCAGTCATGTTCATTCAACTAGTTTGTCTGTTCAAAGATTTTCTGTCCAGTCAGCATTCATAAGATGTCCATAATTAAAATCTGTACTTCAAAATATAGTTACCTGAGAATCCAATTCAAACCATGCTTTAATTTTAGTTTATTCAGGCACACAAGTTCTAAGCATAAGAGGCAAGTAAATTTCTCACAACAAACATTAGTGCTGAAATATTAGATACCTGTGACTGCAATCACAAGAAGTTCTTTTCTTTTATAACTTTAAAATTCCTCTACTGTGTGCCTTCAATAAGCAAAAAGTACTTCAGCGTCAACTCCTCTGTGCAACTAATTTAACACAGCAGCCTAGCATTAAGTTCTATTGCCTTCAAGATTAATAAGTACAGGAACAAAATCAAGACAGAATCAGGAGAAAACTGAATGCTCTGTTACAGAAGACTGTGCTGCACTTCCCAGCTTTGCCCAGGAGTTCTCATCTCAATAGAGTGGCATTGTCTTGCCCAGACAAGAGCAGTTACGCATCAGGTTCACTCTGAAGCCTAGTTGGGCTCAATAAGCCACGGCACTTTACTCCAAACACCCCAGCCTTGTCCTCATGCCAAATCAATCCTGCTGTGTGACCGGGTGAGGGAAAGTCAGTCAAGAAGGTGCATGAGCAGCTGAGCAAAGGCTCACCACTGATGAAAGGCTCACTTCCAGGCTTCCAGCCCTGTTTCCTTCAATCTGTCAGTGTGATACCAGGAAACTGGCTGCACACCAATTCTGGTGCTCGCCAGGCTCTGCTGTGAGCTAACCCAAGCTCAGGAGTTGAACAGCATGTAACTCCCTTTTGGTTGCTTTATCTGAACTAGGAAATTAAATTAGTTCATGAAGGATCAATGAGCTTGAGAACAGAAGAAAGGAAATGGACAGGAGAATGTGATGACAGGATGAAAAGACAACAACCTGACAAAGACAGCAAGATCTCACATTGACATAACATGACTGTTATGGTAAGATGATCTACACCAGGACATTCCTGGATCTGCTCAGTTTCCATTCAACCTTTCAGGATACAGAACTAGCTACTACATAAAGATGTAGGCACTTACCTGTATTTTATCACTGATACAGCTACATGGGCTGCCCACCCCCATGACATCTGTGGAAACTCGGTGATATTGCAATTTAATGGAAAAGTTTGCCACATATACACGTGCAGGAGAACCTTCTGAGCTCCAGCTTTTCATTATTTGTCAACTTTCCAAACAACTTGGACACACTTCTGTGACTCTCTCTTATTGCAGAAAACTGCATCTCCAGCAGGACACAGCAAATTTCACGGTCATTGTAATGTGTCCTGTCAACAGATTAAGCCTTGGGCTGTATTCTCTCACTTGAGGGTCAGATAAGAAGCTCATATTTACTTTCTTTGGATTACTGACTATAAAGTCTATGTTCAACTCCTGACTAAGGGCCTTGTCCTCTGAGACATACACACTTGTTCCTTTTATTAAACCTTAAGGGTGGTTTTGGCTAAATTTGGCTAAGTATTCCTTTCCAAGTCAAAAGCCGCAGTGCTTCTTTTATTATGGAGCCATTTTGGCAGGGGCTACCCTACACAGTCCAAATACTTACATGTAACTCATTTTCTGCCTTATCAAATTAATTCTCTTATATCACCAGACGAATAGAAAATAACAGGTGCTACTGACACCAGTCATTTTTACACTATAAATGTGGAGATCATGGATTCAACTGTTGCCAATAAAGGATGACCAAGTATCTGCTATGATCCAGAGAAGCACAGAAAACACCATATCAAAAAAATCTAACAATTTTGTTAGTTGAAGTATTAAAATCTACAACATTTTATTTATAGTTACATTTCATATTTCCTCCTATGAGCCCCACCTCACTTTGAACTAGCTGCACACAAAAACAGCATTATGCACTGAATGTAGCACTTGTTCATGCCTCATTTTCTAGAGAAAGTACTGTGGTATGTGCAAATGAACAAGAGATGAATTTGCAAAAAAAATAAGGGAAAGTTTTACTGTATTTAAAGCGCTTCATCACCCATTCCAAAACAGCACTGTACATCTGACATCTAAAGGCTGTTTGCATGATACTATACAGTCACCGAGAGCAAAGTCAAGTATCAGCTCCACTTTCACAGTGCCAAACTGCATCCTGGGAGCAATTTTTTGCAGAAAGTTATGCAGGTATTACCAATTTGAGAGTTTTATTCTGAAAGATTAAGGATCTTGGCTTATAATTCAGTCAGACACAGAATGATATTCAAGGACAGCTTCTGTTCTTAACTTTTGATAAGATGGTCTCATGAGAGTTAGGTCTGAATTTCGTTTGTGGGAATTTGGAGTGGTATGTTACCAACTCAGTGTGTATGGGTTGACAGAAAAGAATGCAACAAGTATCATATTCCCATCAACTATTACCTGGCAGCAGAAATCAAAGTGGTAGTAACAATCAAGCAGCAACACAATTTCAAGTTCATTCATAAAGTTATGTCAATCCACCAGGAAATCATCTCAAGTTATGAGTATTTTAATTTAGGCTTCATATTTTCACTTCCAGATCAGACCTCAGTTTGTCACCAGCAAATAAGCAGTTTCTAATAATAGAATAGAACTATTCAACCTTGTAGAAAGTTAACTTAACCACTGCGAAAACACAAAGCTCTTAACCCAGAACTTTAGTAGTTTATTGGGTTTGCCTGGCAAGGTCTTCATAGCCAGGGGAGATTCTCCAGCTGTGAGAAGCTGCCAGAAGCTTCCCCTATGTTGGACAGAGCTGACTCCAGCCAGCTCCAAGACCGACCCGTTGCTGGTCAAGGCCGAACCCATCAGCAACTGTGGTAGCGCCTCTGGGACAACACAGTCAAGAAGGTAAAAAAATTATTGTACAGAAGTAATTGCAGCCAGAGAAGAGAAAAGTGAGAATATGTGAGAAACAGCGCCGTAGATACAAAGGTCAGTGGAGAAGGAGTAGGAGAAGGCGCTCCAGGCACCAGAGCAGAGCTTCCCCTGCAGCCTGATGCAAAGACCATGATAAGGCAGGCTACACCCCCTGCAGCCCATCGTGGAGTGGAGATATACCTGCAGCCTATGGAGGACCTCACACCAGAGCAGGTGGACGCCCAAAGGAGGCTGTGAACCCACGGGAAGTCCACAGTGTATCAGGTTTGCTGGTAAGATCTATGGTCCCACAGGGAACCCACACTGGAGAAGCCTGTTCCTGAAGGACTGCATCTTGTGGGAGGGACACCACACTGGAGCAGTTTGTAATGGCCCCTGGGAAGGAATCACACTGAAGAAGTGCAAGGAAGCCCATCCCCTGTGGGAGGGACACAACATTGGAGCAGGGGAAGGAGTTCTCCCCCTGAGGAGGAAGCAGTGGCAAAACCAATGTGTGATGAAACGACCACAACCCCCATTCCCTATCCCACTGTACCACCGAGTGGAGGAGGTAGAGAATCAGGAATAAGGTTAAAGTCTGGGAAGAAGGGATGGGTTGGGAGGTGTTTTTAAAATTTGGTTGTATTTCTTGTCACACTACTCTGATTTGATTTGTAATAAACTAATTTCCCCAAGTCGAGTCTGTTCTGGCCATGACGGTAACCCTTGAGCCTCTTGCTATATTTTCTCTCCTCTGTGCAGTTGAGGAGGGGAGTGATAGAGCAACTCTGGTGGGCACTCAGTATCCAGCCAAGGTCAACCCACCACAGTAGTAAATGAAGAATTTAGCACAGCAAGTAGGTAGCAAACAACAGTACAACATCCACATAACCTGCACAGGAGAGGTAAGAGCAGCAGCAGTGGTAAATAAGTGGGAAGCAGGATGTGCTGAAATCAAGAACACACGGAGTCCCAAAGGGCTCGCCACCTGGGTGCTCACACTTTGTCCTGGTGCTGCTCATGCTCGAGTGACATTCATCATCTTCCTGCTTTCCTGTGCAGCCATATCCCCAAACCAGGAAAATTATACCCTGAATAAAAACATAAAACATGCCAGAACTTTCCTGTGAGCTGCTGATTATTAAAATTTAAGGAGATGACAACATAGCCCAAAGATTTGGAAAAGCCCTCAGAGCTTGACTCACCTATCAAATAACTTTAGTCAAAAATACAATAGTCTAAATAAAAGGTATTTGATGGATACCTAGAGACTGTTCTGGATTACACTCCTTCCTTCCCACAAGAAAAATACTTCTAAAGATTCTAGGTAGATTTTAGAGAATACTGGTTTCATTCAGTCTCACATAATGCTTGTGCTCTTACAGACACTTGCTGCCTTCACCCCTTCATGCAAAGTCCATCGTGCCTCATCACCTGATTTGGAGAGTCAGATAAGTGAAAAATAAACAGATATTGTAATTTAGCTAACCTTTTGCAAAATGTAAATAAGGCTCCACTGGGATGAAACAGGACAGACATCAAGCTACAGAGCAACTACTGCCTCATGGTGAGGAGAGTGGAGATTCCTGCACCAGAACAGATGTGTGGTCCAACTTACTCATCTTTAACTCAAAGCGTGTTAGATAGATGGCAAAGCGCCACATTCATTTACTCTTCCTCCAAAGTGCCGAAACTGACATTCAAGATGAAGCGCCTGAAATGCAAGAATCTGACTTCAAGTCAAACACAGTGAACAGGAAAAAAAAAAACGCTGAAAAGCTGCCTTTGAACCTTTGATGGCTACTGTAGCTACACTGCAGAAAGTCTGCCAGTAAACACTTTCAGAATAAGTGTTCTCTGTTCAACTTTGCCCAAAGGTGAAAGTTTCTCTATATTCCAGGGTTCAAATTTATTCACTGTCACAAAGTACACCAAGAATCAGATTCAGAAAGAAACACACAGAATTTATGTAACAAGAAAAGACATCAGAGTTGAATCAAACCCTGAAGTTTTATAGTCTCCGGTGTTACCTGCATATATCAAAATCTCTGAATAATTAGACTTGTAAGTTTTGCCAAACCTTCCAGTATATTTTTCTTGACAATCCAGTTATATTGCACCAGGAAGTAATTTTTTTAAAAGGAGGGTCAAAGGATGCTTCAGTCAACTATTTTTAGGTAAGGCTTTTTTTTAAGGTACTGTGGAAATCCTCCTGTTAACTGAGGCATAGGCACATCAAAATCAGAAGAGCTGTTAGTGCCTCTTCACATCCTAAAAGTTTTATACTCCATGCAGAAGGCAGATTACTACAGAAAGAAGCTGAAAAACACACTACATCAAATGATGGCGTACAGAAAAGTGGGCTCCTTGTATTTGTTTTATAGGCTTGCTTTATAGTCAGTGGATCTTTTGTCACTGTAGGAAATGAAGGCAATTCCCACTCCAACAGGCCGGAACTCCTTGAAATTTTGAGTGTGAGCAAACGATCTGAAAACTGGTGCTTGTCTTTTGGTATATTTTTGCTGTCTTGATACTTTACACTCCCAACATGATACTTCACGGCATTTCTGAGGAAGCCGCAAAAAAATTTGTACGGGTTTGAGTGCAAGACAAGCTACGAAACTGGAAAATAAATTCTTTGACTCATCTAAATGATGAGTAGGCAGAGTCAAAAGATACTTGTTCCAAGGGAAGTCACTGAAAAATTTACACAGAAAAATGATGTTGAAATGAGTCTTTGTAACAAGTATTGAGCCATTTAAAAGCTTGCAGCTGCAGAACCTGTTAACAAACAGGTGTTTTGATATTATTAATACTAGCTGTGCTACAGGAAATAACAGAAACTTTAAACATTTGGGGCACTTCAAACATAAAACCTAAAAAAGTTGCAGTATTGTTGAATAGCTCTGCTCAACTAAGACCACACCAGTTACAAATATTATACACAACAGATCTAAACACATCAAAGGAAAACAGGACTTGTAACACCACATGTCTGCAATGTGGTGTTGGTCATACTTAAGGCTACAATTTTCCAACTTGTATATTCTAGGTAAGGTTCATATTCTTCAGTAGCAAACCAGATGCCAGCCATACACTCAGCTGAATCAAAGCAAGAGATGGAGAGATTATACATATATATATATCTGTAATGAACAAGTACATTTTTTTCATAAAGGTAGACTGGTTCTTGATGCCTCCTTGCTGCCAAATCCTAAAATTAGTAAGTGTTCTAGCACTGAAACTACAGACGGGCAAACTAGTAGTTAGACTTACAAGATACCTAAAAAATATTAAATCTGAGCAGTAATTTCTTCAACAAATGAACCACAGAAAACCCATTCATTTTTTTTTGGTTAAACTTAGAGGGAATTTATCCAGTGATGTATTTTTAAAGCAAGCAGCTACATGAAATAACAGTGGATTTCACAGTCTTGCTGACTTTGCTCCTCTGGGCTTTGATGGTGTCTTCATACAAACATGTTTGGGTCACTTCTAGGCTACCCTTTAGCTGTGAAGCTCACAATGTGAGGAAGGCATGCCAGGCACCATGAACATTTTCACCACACAATAATCAGTTTTGAAGAGCTGATTTGTATCATCTAGTCAGTTTGTCCTACCCTTATTTTAAAAGCTACAGAAAACAGGATGAGAAGCCAGGAAATGGAAGTGTGAGGATGCTAAAAGAAATGGGACCTGAGAGCACAATGTGCCTGGAGGGCAAAGGCTGTAAGAAAACACCAGGAGCGGAGGAATGAGCACGACATGCCTACAAAACATCAGAGCCACCACTAGGGCATTCTGGTCTTAAAAACTGAACCACCTTGGCACATATTACTATGCTGGGCTAAATCCAGATGTTTTTGCCCTAAAGCTTTTCCATCAGCAGTCAGAACCTGGCATAAGATTACCTGCTAGACTGCAGCAAGTGTGAGGGGCATGGACACCAACAGCTGTATTTCAGCAGCCCTTTGGACCTGCCTCTTTGCTCCTCCACCTTAGATGCAAATCTTGCGTTGCTGAGTTGAGAATAGTGAAAGCTACTTCTTCTCCACCACTGCCCCAACGAATGAAAAATTTGCATTTCTGACTGCACACCACATACAGTCTACCACAAGGCCTATTTTTATCAAATTCAGATCTAGTCGTGATGTTCAGTGACACAGAAATATGTAGCCTGTGCTCCCCTGTGAGCAGGCAGTGCTGGTGAAGTGCGGTTCTAAGGTTCCCATCCGGGACACGGCTGTTAAACATCTCAGCTGTTCAACACCCAAAACGTTCACGTTCAAAATTTTCTTATACACTTATGAAAAGGCAGAAAATTTAAAGTGAGGAGTTTTCTTTTTTTCTTAGATTACTATTTTTAACACTAGAGGGAGGCCTAAGTCCTACAGTCCTTTGGTGATCAAGAGAAGCTCTAAACCAGAAGAACTTTCCTTTTTCCTGAGGATAAGCTGACCTATGCCTCAAAACTATCCTGCTTCAGCTCATCACCCTGGGGTTGGTTGACATCTGATGAACTACAGAACACTCAAACCTAGGTCTCTTTTGGGCAGGGAATGCTACTTTACAGACTTCAGTAAAAATGAACAGGGTTTTAGTTTTCTTGTTGGTTTGTTTTTTTGTTGGTTTTGTGTTTTGTTTTGTGCTTTTTTCTGCTTAGCACACAACAGACTTCGAAGTATAAGAAATTCAGTCAAGAAAGAGGTCATACAGCCAAGCTAACTAACCTTTTCTAGAAAGAGCAAAGCAAACATCCACCTTTCATTTTCAAGACAGGAGTGAATGACTGCTTAATATACCACAGAAAACACTTTTGTAAGCAGCAAATAGCTTTTTATTTGGGTGCACTAGATTTTCAGCTTGACTGGATTTTCAGCTCTTCTTTGAATTGGATGGCTGCTTTTCCTATATTCTTGAGCATATGGACCACTGTTGTCATCTTAACCTGTTAGCATATATGTGCACTGAGATGGCAGATTAATGCATTAACCAACTCAACATGAATCCATTTGCCTTTCTCCGACTTGAGGTCCACTTGCATTCAAATCTGCAACCACACCAACAACTATTAGGTACTGTCCCCCCTCTCTACTGCACTAAGCCAGAATTAAGCACACTACTGCACTGCAGGAAATTCAGATGTATGTACTGAGAGTCCAGTCGCCCTAGCCCCCAGCAGGCTAACCAGCATTGCTCGTTCACTCTCCTCTCCAGATCATCTCTAACGAACTTCAAAACACATGACAACACATTAAAACCAAAACAACTTTTTGCCAACTCAGATTCCTTGCCAGAATCTGCCAGAACACTTTCCCAATCCTGATTTGGATCATCTGCCTGGAAGGTTTCTCTGCTTCTTCTAGTTTAATTACTCTGAACTACCGCTTCCAGTGTTTACAGTAGTCCACACAAAGGCAGTCCTTTGAGTCCCCACGAGCTTGGTCAGCTTTAATCGTCTCCATCCAGGGATCTCTAGAAAGATCCTACCTCAGCTCTGGTATGCCAGGTCTCTGAGTCATGGTAGCAGGTGGTCCCCACCATTAAAGCCATGAATGACCACTGAAACTGCATCCTGCACTGCATTTTATCTGACAACTGTCTGTCCTCTCTTTATGCCAAGTTTCTCTTCTCTTCAAGCACACTAGTATTTCTGTAGAGAGAAGAGTTTCCCTACTGGCAGATAAGCACTGTCTAAAATCAGTTATATATTAGCCTGAACTTTATACTGTGAGTTGTGAAATGAAAAGGCTTATAAACATGTGCACTGAGTAGCTATAATCTCATTAAAGAGAGACGATTACTCGGTCCCTGTCTGCAGGAACATACATTTGAAGGTGGACTCAGAGTAAAAGCAGAATATGAACTGATCCAGAGAATGATGTCTTTGATCTGAAAACCAGCTACTGGAGTAACAGATACAGCTTGATGTATCTGATTTTCTCTTGATGGTTGAGACTTTGAAGTGTTATATCTACTGCTAGGAATTAATTTGTTTCATCATTCAGAAATGCTCAGTAGAAACTGGAACAGCAATGCCTACTTAGCAAGCACTCCTGTCTGCTAGATGGGAGCTTGCTTATAGATGGAAAATTGTTCAACCTATGTTAACTTTGCTACTGCTGCCAGGTGGTTGTACCACTAGGAACTTAAGTCTCAGCCAGAGTACTGCGAGAGGTCTTAGGTCACAGAAAAGTCAATCTCACTTGAATGTAGTCTCACACTAAACGCTTGCAACCTTGTTGTACTATAAGGAAAAACACCTGAGACAGATTTTAGGTCAATAACATAAAATATTCTCACCCTTCTTTCCTCAAACATATTCCAGATATTATATATTGTATATAGGTCAGGATCTGTAACTCCTCCTTTCAGCTTCTCATCCATAGTGCAGTTTGGTAACATAGAAAACAAAGCTCACAGTAGCACACCAGAAGCTACAAGGCAGTCAGTTATCACTTGCGCTCATCTGCATATCCATAGCTAGTGGCTCATTTAGCAGTGGGAATGTCTGGGTCTTACTAACCATTAAGTTTTTCCTATATCTTAATAATACAGGCTTTGTTCAGGTAAACTGTGGTAGTCCAAGTGAAAACTAAGCCTGTACCTCTCTAAAAAGTTGACAATCTTTAAAAGTGTGTTTCAGACTTTGAGAATGCCAATATTTCCAAAACTGAATAATACTACCACTCTTTCCCACCAGCAGCCAGTTGCAGTCAGAGACTGCTTTGCACTGTGATCAGCAGTGCAAAGTCCAACAGCAGCTGACCACCAGCAGCATCCCTTTGGGATCAATACCAGTCTTTAGTGAGACAGGCCTTCACTAATGACAGTGGAAAAACCCCTCTTTGCTAAGGACACCAAATAAAAGGAACCTCAACAAGCTTGGTGTCCTCTGCCAAATGTGGGGTGACCATGGTGGAAGGCAGGGCTGCAGTTAGAGAAAGGGATGGAGAAATGGGTTGACAAGCAACTGCCTTATGAAGTTAACCATGTCAAGAACAAACTCATGGGATGATACAGCCGCCTGTAGCAGGAAAGGCTGGGGTTGACAGGAAAGCAGCTTTCCAAAATAGTGTTTAGGCTCTGGTGGGGGAAAAAGCTGGTGGTGAGCCAGCAGCGTGCCCTTGCAGCTGAGGCAGCCAACTGCATCCAGGGCTGTAGCAGCAAGGCTGGAGCCAACAGGGCGAGGGGTGCAATTATCCCCCTCCACCAGGCACCCATGTGGAGGTACTTCCTTTAGCTTTCTGTCCTTGGTTTCAAGGCCAGCAAAGCCCATTAGAGGTGGTGAGAGCCCTGGAGCATGTAACATGCAGAGACTCCCACTGCCAATGAACCCTAGAGTATCTCAATATTGGAACGGACCAGTTTATCTCATGATAAATAACAAATTAAGAATATTCTGAAAAATTAAAGCTAAGGGATACTCTGCAGGGACGTTTTGGGCTTGTGTCTTGTTAATAAGGTCTTGGTATTAGGAAAAGGATAGCTCATATATTTTGGAATACTGAGGTTCTACCAATGAACAGATAAATCAATTATGAATCCTCCCAGTGCTGCCCAGATGCTGCTGGAACTCTGGTAGGTTTGGTGCCATGACCACTTCCCTGGGGAGCCTGTTCCAGTGACTGACCACCCTCTCTGTGAAGAACCTTTTCCTAAAGTCCAGTATGAACTTCCCATGGCACAACTTCATTCCATTTCCTCATGTTCTCTCACTGGTCGCCAGAGAAGGAGATCAGCACCTTCTCATGCACTGCCCTCGTTAAGGAAGTTTTAAGCTGTGATGAGGTCCCCCCAGACTTCTCTAAGCTGAACAAGCCAAGTGACTTCAGCTGCTTCTCCCAAGTCTTACCTTTGAGACATTCCACCATCTTGGTTGCCCTCCTGCAGACACAGTCTAGTAGTCTGATGTCCTTACACTGAGGCACCCAAAACTGCACCTAGTACTCAAGCTATGACTACACTAGTATAGAGTAGAGTAGTGTAGAGTGGGACAATCACAAATCCTTCCTATTGCTGGACAGTGGAGCTTATCTGCCATTTTTGCTGCTAACTATTGAACCACCACTATATTTTGGCATTTAAAACAACACTCA
Source organism: Cephalopterus ornatus (assembly GCA_013396775.1). Classification (NCBI taxonomy): domain Eukaryota; kingdom Metazoa; phylum Chordata; class Aves; order Passeriformes; family Cotingidae; genus Cephalopterus; species Cephalopterus ornatus. The sequence goes on along the minus strand of VZRE01012309.1, from coordinate 224,608 downwards.
AGTTCACTGTAAAACTTGTCCTCTCATTCCCCAAAACACAAACTAAGTAGAAAAAAATCAAACTCAAATGCTGGCAAACGGCTGGTAAAGGCAATAACCACAAATTTCAGTGTAATTTTCTTATTCACAAATTTAAGTATAAGAGCCAGGGAGATGAGAGTAACAGATGCCAAAACACATCTTATTACAAAAAACTCACTGGACACCTAGCAGCACTATGTTCCAGCTACTGAAGAAGCCAGTTTCTCATATTCCAAGTAATACCATATCTATAATTTCAGTTTCCTTGCTTGAAATGGGTGGAATAATTTTGACCATGCAGATAAGAGAGGTTATTCAACAGATATTGTTTTATCATCGCAGCTACAGGCCTTGAAAACTTTATAAGGGAAACATGGGAATACCCGTGCTTAGGAAGTATTTGGATCTGTAATAGAAAAGCCTACTGCACGGCAATGGTACAGTGAAAACTTCTACCTGTGCCATCAGTTAGCTCACACCATAAAATGCCATTTCTTAAAACCGGTACTGAATTTAGCTAATCAGATTTTCAAGCCATTTTATCTAATTAGATTTTTTTCAAGCCACAGCTGCTTTTCATGCAATAATCAAAATCAACACTTGACCCAAATTTTATAACATACAATCAGTACGCACACACAGATGTTCCAGGCCATTATCACATACTCGCACCACTCCCCCACTACATTAAGTGGGGAAAGGAGATGAGAGAGCACTGGAGTGTTGTCATTCATTAATTTATGATTAACCAGGGCGTGTGAGTGCCTCAATCTACATAGATGGCCGAAGTGCCCCAGAACCATAAAGACAGCAAAAGCTTCCTGCAGAGAAAGACTGTTCCACCTGTCCTAGGACCGTAATGCATTTTGTCAGGAGACCCGACTAAAAACCCTCACCAAAGAAGGTGATGTTAATGCACACTCCTTTCTCCACTCTTTTTTTACGGGGGCAAGGCCACACTGCCTGCTACAGCTACTAACTCTTCCGCTCCAGAGGGAAACCGATCAGATCTGACACGAAAGTGACTTTCTGGTCCTGTTCCCCTTCCAATAAAGAGGGAGCCATGCAACTAAGAAAAGCCCAATCATGAAACACATATCGACTCTTTCAAGCCGCTTAGTGAACGTGAGGCACAGCGCGCTATCAAAATAAGGCATTTTGACTAAATCCACAAGACTACCGCGCGCGTGCGGCTCTGCACCGGGCACGCACGCCACCGCTTCTCTTTCCTACTTCCAGCAGGAAGGAAAAGTGGCCGGGTCGGGAGCGGCGGGATGCGAAAAATCGCAGACTCACTGATACCTGGGGCTGCGCTGGCAGCGGCGAGAAGCTCGGGAGCGCCTGGGGCCGGGGCCGCGCCGGGAGCGCTCCCAGCGCCGCGGGCGGTCACGGCTGCGGGCTGCGGTCGCGGTCCCGCCGCTTTCGCCACTGAAGCGGGACCCGCCTCGTGCCGGAGGCGCTCCGGGAGACGGCCTCTAAGCACGAACCACCGCTGCTCCAAACACGGTCCCAGCTGAAATCCATCCTCAGCTCGCCCGGACTCGCCGGCCGCCCCTCCCCGCCGCCTAGCCCCGCGGCTCCGGCGGATTCAAACCACGTTTCGCGAGCGACGCCGGCTCGCCACGGCAGACCACCGTGCCGGGCCGCCGGGAGCGTCCAGCACTGTCTCCCGGCTGCTGCAGCGGGACAGGCAGGGCTTCGCTCCAGGCCGAGGGGCACCGTCTTCCCGCGCCGCGCCGCACCGCGCCGCTCGGGGCAGGCCGGGGCTGCGGGTGAGCGGCGGCACGGGCAGGGGCTCTCCATGCCTCCGCAGAGGGTGGGCAGCGCCCCGCGCCCCCCGGGGCCGCTCACCTGCTGCTGGATCTTCCCATCCTCGGTGACCACCCAGTGAGTGGTGGCAGCGGCGGGCCGCGTCCCCGAGGCCAGCAGAGAGCACAGGCCTAAGGCCCAGCCGGAGAAGACC
>VZRE01012309.1:205820-222257 GCA_013396775.1 Cephalopterus ornatus | reverse complement strand
GGGAGCCGGGACTGGCCAACGGGGCCTTCCCGGAGCTGTGGCAGCCGCCGGTAACGATGGAGCCGCCGCCCGGAGCTCAAGGCCGGCATTGAGTGCCGACAAGCGCCGTGTGGCGCCGCTCTGAACGCTGCAATTTAAAGAACGTAATTTCTGTCTAGTGCACACTGGGAGTAGAGCCACGACAGCTCGGGGAAACGACTGTATGCCCAGCGCAAACCAAACCGTACCTGCAGCTATCCACGGGTTTTTATCCATAGCCCCCGGAGGAGTTGCATGAAGGGAGCTCTGAAAGACATCTCACTCCTTTTCTCTTGTAATGCTTTTCAGTTACACAGAAACATCTGAACTTTTCCTTTCCCAGTGCAGTTAACAGTAAATACCAACCCAGGAGTGAGAGCCTGTTTCCGAGTGCTGAGTGAGATCTAAAAGCTGCCACATTAAAATTTTGTTCTGTTTGACCTTTCTGCAGTCCTGCTTCTCGGGGACACCAAAACTCCTGGAGGCTGTTAAACAGCAAAATTTGTGCATAACTCAATCCCCATTAAGTAGAAACAAGTTTCCAGATGGTGTCAGTGGTTAAACTAATGCAAGGGATTCAGTTTCTATCAGCCTAGAGAAAATACCTGCACACAAGTATGATAGTTCCTTACCACTGCCAGAGTTTACACATCAGGCATATTACAGATTCCATAAAAAAACCCAGGCTGCCCCTCGAAGACAGTCTCGCTCGATCATAAGATATGAACTAATTGTATCACACTGTCAACATCTAGGAGGTTGGGTAAGACAATGAATGATTCCTTTTCACCTGATTTCCAAATAAGATGTATGATATGCAGCTTTTGCTGAATATTTAAATTCCTAGGCAAAACTTTGCATTTAAAGGTGAATTACTTAAAAGTTGAAACAGCTAACACAGTCTTGCGCCAATCTATTCTTTAGTGGCAAAAAGCTTTATACATCTATAGCAATCTAAGGAGTAAGGCAGCTACAACCAAAAGGCATAACACTAAGCCAACACAAAATGTTGCAGAGTAACTCTGAAACAATGAGCCAAACAAAATTACAAAATGAATTTATTCCAAAGCTGTAAGGGAACATTTACAATTCAACAAGATGGTAAACAGGTGTTTCCACAAGAACTCACTGCATTAAAATTAGATATGAAACTGGGGAAAAATAATCTAACTACTGAGGCCACAAGAACTTTGCACATCACCTCTGAAATACAGGACTCATGTAAAGAAAACTCACTCAAAATTCAGTGAGAAAATAAGCTGCTAGCACCTAGCTACTAGTCTAAATACAAGCTATGTTTAGGCTTTGAGATTACATTTTTAAATCCCCTCAAAACACCAATTATAATCACAAGTGCAAAATGTCTTTTTTTTCCTCCAATGGAAGCTTATTACACATCTAGTGCCTATTTTCAGAGTGACATTTTGGTCTCACAAATTTGTCCTTGAAAGCTTTTTGCCAAGTTTTATGGTTTTTGTGACAAGTCAAAGTTTAGCAGCTGCCAGGTAATCAGAACTACAAAGTCAGCTCCCATGTCCTGGAATGTCCAAAGTTTGCTGCCTACTGTGCCAGAGTTAAGCAAAAATACACTTCTAATTTAGCATCAACAATGTCTCTCACTTTGACATAGTTTTGGAATTTTGACCATCTGATTGTAGTGATAAATATCAAAGAGTGTTAATGAAAACACCTGAATCAGATTCACAAGCAAATACAAATGGAACCAGAGTGGGGAGACATCACCTTCTGTGGATATCAAATGGCTGAACAAAAAAAAAAAAAAAAAAAGGCAGGATAAGAAGTATTATTCATTCTTCTAAAGCCTAAGGTATTTCACACCAACATGCCCTGGAACACTTAATTAAAATTCTTTTCCTCTGTCCCAACTTCTTTTTACTATATGCTAATTTCTTTACAATATTGAATGACCTGAGAATTAAAAACTTTGAGTGGTGAGAATAAAAAAAAAAAAAAAAGCATTGTGCTCTTACTTTGTATTTTCTGGGTGTACACCAGTAAATAAGAATCCCAAGTTGCTATGGAAAAAAATAGCATGGAATTTTTAACTCTTTTTAAAAGTCTTCCACCTGAATTGAACTACATAGCTGGAATTTTTCCAATGTTACCCAAAATACAATTTTATTTATATATTTTTAAATGCAACTATTGGTTAAAAAACAACCAAACGAAAAACCCCCAAACAAAAAATTAACACACACACAAAAAATAAAATCACCAAACAAGAAAAAACAACCAACCAACTCCCACCCTCCAGTGCCAACTAATCCAGAAATCTGCAAAACACAGAAAAGAGCCAGGTACTGCTGTGGTCCAGCTCCAGACTATGAAGCTTAATCACTGACTGCATCAGTCTTTACCCATTCCTGGAATAATTCTAGTCATTTATTGTTTTGTTTTTTTGCTGTTCATTTACTGAGATTTCACAGCATAACTATAAGCACATATTCATATTAAACATTAAAAATTTGCAAAACATCACTTTTGTATTACAATGCACGGAGAAGAGTAGGATGTGCAAACCAAAAAACACCACTTTCTCCACATCTCTAAGTAAGAGGACTGCATCATGCTACAAGCAAAACAGATTTCCAGCCACATTGCAAACTTTAAAAAACCAGCATGTATCTTATTCAATTTAATTAAAAATGTAAATCAAAGCAAATTCAACAATGGTACTCTTCTCCACATATTGCAAAATATGGTTACAAATGAGGAAAGGATTACTTCAGCTGCTAAGCTTATCTGACACGTGTCTGTCATGCCTTTCCTGTTCATTACTTAATACATAAACTCAATTATATAGTCTCAGTAGCTGACTTTTAGGTTAATATACAAACTGTCAAGATGCAGCTTTTGATGAAACATCTATGCTCTTTTCCAATTTTGAATCCTGAAGACACTTCAAAATTAAGAACCCAAAACTGCTGACTGTAAGCATCCAAAAATACAGCTGTAGTTTCACTATGGACAAGTTGTAGTCCGTTAGAAAAGTAGATCATACATACAAAGGTATAAAGAACATTTAATTCAGTCTTAGTGGAAGGCAGTCCTTGAAGAAAACAATGCTCCAAGCAAACACTTGCTGAGTAGCACTTTCACTTCAGCCCTTCAGGGGCATCAGGGGCATGGAGGATCTCGCAGTCTTCTCAGTAGATTCTTCCTCGGCTACGATTGCCACGTCCTCCCCAGCCCCTTCCTCGTCCACCCCGGAAACCACCTCTTTGCTCTGAAATAAGATTTGAAACTTTTCATGCAGGTTTTATGCTGAATACAGATTAAAACTGAATAGCAGTATCTGGAGGTATCTCCAGTCTCTGAGGCTCATCCTGCTTATATACCATGAGATTGCTAAGCTATGCTTTGATGGGAAATGGACCCCTGTACTTGTAAAGGAGGTCAGGAGAACTAGCCTCTCTAAATTAAGTTCAGTCTTTCTGCATACTAATACTGTGATACATAACTGTGTCTGTATTTTAGAACTATATCTGGGGCAATCCATTACCACAGAATTGAAAACTGTCTGCCTAACTCATCTTTCTGTCCAATAACACAATACTGATATTGAGGTGTTAGTCTGACTTGTTACTAGTGTGTTTTATAAAATGATGGAAAACCATAACTTTGTCATTCTATCTGTCCTTTTCTATCCTTAAGTTATTGCCAGCATATTAATTTTTTGGGGGGGGCTGATAACTATATTCAACTAGACATCTTAGATATAGATGGATACCACACAAACTATTTGTAAACCCTACAAAATTTTTCCCTTCCCTTTGTTAAGAACAGATCTGATCACAGCAAAAAAACCCAAAAAACAAAACCCAAAACAAACAAACAAAACCAAACAAAATACCCCCACCAACCCCAAAAATACTTTATATGTTTCTTTAGATTTGTTTGAAAATTCTCCTTTCATGCTTTCTCTGCATGTACAGTCTTAAAATACAGGTCATATTAAACTACAAAAGAGAACTGCATGCTTGTTTTAAAGAGCACAGAAATCAGAAGCTGACCAGAGGCCTAAGCATCTCACTAACAAGAGCAGCAAGTAATAACACATTTCTGTTTAAAAACTTCCTAATGTTTACAACTGCAGGACTACAAGCATACTTAAAAGATGTGGGTGTATCACTTGAAGCCTAGAGTAAGAAATTTGCAGATGATGTTATCTTTTCTCTTTGCTTTATATATCTGACAGTGCTTTGCATTAGTTTTTCAACCTAGGAGCATGGGTGATGATTTGTCACCAGCCTCTTTACTTGCCAGAGGTAGATCAGTGGGCCTACAGGGAAGACAGGAATGGGCTGCTGCCATTGCTGGGCCTATTCATCCAGTCTGCAACTGCTCTTGTGCTTCACTCAAAAATACAACTCGCAGAGAGAGAGGATCAGTGTGATTGGGAGCACGAGGACATAGCTGTGTGCATGCACAGTGAACCTGACAATTCCCAGAACTTCTGGATCAGGTCTGCAACATCAGTAGTGACTGTAATAGGAACACAGCACAGGTCCAGTTGTATGACAGGAGGTGATCCAGCACTGCCATTTGCAGCAACTGGCCTGTCCAATGGGAAATGGGTGCAAGTGCTGTGTGTCATAATAGAGAACACAACAGTTCAATTACTAACTCTAGGTATTAAAACATTACTAAAAGTAGCTTGCAAATTACATTGTTTATAGGCTTGTAAGACTCAAACAGTGAAAGAGATCAACACCTAGGAAAAGACCATTATACACAAAAATTTGTGACAGTACATTTTGATCTTCCAAGAATGTGGTATTTGTTCCCCCCACCCTGAGATTTAACTGTCACTAGACAAAGTTTTTCCAAACTGCCTAACTTACCGTAAGAAAAACTACCCAGATTACTGCTGTATTTTCCACTAGGAGGATTATATATTTGCCTGGCATCCCTTTTTGGTCCTGCTGAAGCTTTCTTTGGGGGTGAACTTGAGGTTGTATCTTCACTTGCTCTTTTTTGACTGACAGAAGAAAACAAAAACATGTCATTACACCTCTGTGGTGACAAGTACAGGAATAGTAGTTCAGCCTCAAAGATTAACCACCGGAAGCCAGCAGCAGCTAATGAAGGTGCCCTGAATAATAATACCTCAGAAGAGGAAGCAAGCTAGTCTCCAGTTGATTCAGTCTGTTGTATCTCTAAGCAAGACTAAGATAATGTTTCCACAGCCACAAGATGTGAAACTTTTATCTCATGTGCTGCATATATATAATATACACAGCTCTGAAGTTCATTTTTACTGTTTACACTTTTTTTTTCCTTTAAATGAAAAACTCTTACCTTGCATCTGCCTTCTGTACCGGTTTCCAGGACAATGTAACTGTACTTTTGTAAGAAGGAGGAATGTGGAAGAGATCCTATGGAGGCAAAATTGGACAGTTTACAGTTAAATTCATGTTGATTACACTTCAAAACTTTAGCTACTGAGACTCTAGAATAACCATTAATTTCCAAAAATTTTAAATCCTTTTTGAAGTCCCACGGCCGAGGGAAAAGGCATTTGCTTACTGCCTTACTAGGGAATTAAAATATAAAATCAGAATGGTTTTATGCGCTCCAGATAGAAGTCTCTTTCCGCAGCCCATCTCTTCTAGATCATTTGGAGAAAAAAGTTATGTATAATAGCCGCTTTGCCTCCTCCCTCCTTTCAGTATCCTTGCACCTGTTTACACTATTCCTTACCCCTCACTGCCACTGCAGGAAAGGGAAATTACAAGAAAAAAGGCTCAGCCAGAGTCCAGAGACCCCTAAAGCAAGGTGATTTTCTTCTGGGGGCAACCAGTGCTGCAAAAGGACCTCAACACCCTATCCCAACAGCAGCAGTAGCAGCAAAAGCTAAGCTGCTTGCATGGTCAGCAAGGTTCACCTCTCTTCAGAAACAGTGAAGCATGGCAACTTTGAACTAGCTAACACCAACTAACACAATACACAAAGTAACACAATACGACTTCGTTCAAATCTATTCCTTTCCACTGCATAGGTTACTCTGCTGTGTGAATTTACTCCTTCATGATGTGAGGACTTACCTTGATTAAAACATTAATGTTATTGGTTATTTTCAAGGCAACCACTTTAATCTTGTTCTGTAAAAAAAAACAAAACACCACTGAACACCTATTCTAGTAGTTTTATGCCAACGGCATTTGATGAAGTTACATTAAACTGGCTGCTCTTCCTAGTGAATTGCTATAGCAATAGTAACAGTGAAAGGTGTGTACACTTCTGAGTTTTCATCACAACTACTCTCAGGCTTCTTCAGTTTTACACTAATTAGTTGCTTTTGATGTTTTTTCACTGGTGTTTTTTCACACAACATAAGAAAATTTCCCCTTCAAAACAAAGCATAGAGCACAATTAAACCAGTTATATACGTGGATGCAGAGGGTAGTTAGCAGTAGAAACTAAAAGAGCATCTTTGCTGGCAAAATGCAGCATCAGGTAAGATGCATTTGCAATAACAATAGCAGTATTATTCCCTGAATCTATTTGCATACTTACACCTGACTGCAGCCTATTAATACGTGCCAATGGTTATTTCAGTAGGCTCAATTAGAAGAATCAGAATTCCCAAACAATACTTACCTCCTCTGTTTTCAAGGCTTCTCCTGTTTTTCCTTGAAGTGCCAGACGAAGCTGCCGAATATAAACCTGCAACCCTCGAGCAAAATACTGTAGCCTAAAAAATTAAAAGCGATCTGTTAGTAAAATTTACATAGTCGCATAAAAATAAAAGCATAGGCAAAGGGAAGCTGTAATCTTGCTGTTTTTTCCCCCTTTAGGAAAAATGCTCAGAATAAGTCATCCATCAATCTGATTTGTGCTTCTTTAGCATCCAGACAATAATAACTCACACTTCAAAAGTCACGGAATCATCAAGGTTGGAAGAGATCTTGAAGATGATGTAGTCCAATCGTCAACCCAGCACCACCATAATCACCCCTAAACCATATATCCACATCGAGATGCCTACTGAACACTTCCAGAGACAGTGACTCCACCGCCTTTCTGGGCAACTTATTCCAGTGCCTGACCACCCTTTTTTTTTATTCATATCTAATCTGAACCTCTCCTGGTGCAATGTAAGTCCATTTCCTCTTGCCCTTTCACTTGAGGCATGGCAGAAGAGACTGACCCCCACCTCACTACAACCTCCTTTCAGGTAGTTAGGGGGGGCAGTGAGGCTCCCCCTGAGCCTCCTCTTCTCCAGACTAAACACCCCCAGCTCCTTAAGCTGCTCCTCTTAAGACTTCTGCTTCAGACCCTTCATCAGCTTTGTTGTCCTTCTCTGGACATGCTCCAGCACCTCCATGGCCTTTTTGAAGAGAGAAGCCCAAAACTAAACACAATACTCAAGGTGTGGCCTCACCAGTACTGAATACAGGTGGACAGTCACTTCCCTAATTCTGCTGGCCACAGGCCAAGATGCCATTGGTCTCCTTGGCCACCTGGGCACACTGCTGGCTCCTATTCAGTTGCTGTCAACCAGCACCCCGAAGTCCCTTTCTGCTGAGCAGCTCTCAAGCCACTCCTCCCTCAGCGCTGCCTGGGGTTGCTGTGACCCAAGTGCAGGACCTGGCACTTTGCCTTACTGAATCTCATGCAGTTGTCCTCAGCCCATCTGTCCAGATCCCTCTGCAGAGCCGGCCTATCCTCCAGAGGATCAACATTCCCCCCCCAAGGTAGTGTCGCCCATGAACTTACTGAGGATGCAGTCAAACTCCTCAGCCAAATCACTGGAAAGATGTTAAACAGGACAGGCCCCAGTACTGAGCCCTGGGGAACTCCACTAACATTTTCTAACACATACTTTCTAACAGAACACTGTCACTTGCCTCTAAATGATTACCTGATTTTAAAATCTTTCAGTTTCTCTGCATTCAGCTTGGCTGTGAGGAAGTCTGGAAGTTTACGACCCAGCTGATGGAAACTATACAATAAACACTCCACATAACTGAACTGCAACTTGGGCTCTTCATTGCCAGCATTTTCCCCATTCTCCGCTTCCTCCGGAGGAAGAGGCATATACTCCTGAAGAACAGAAAGGACAAACAAATGTATGAGACACATTTATACAGACTGACAGCTCTTTTGCAGTGTTTGAACTGGACAGTGTATTTATGCCGATAATTTAAGAAGAATCCCCCATCTCTATACTAATGTGATGAACTGCTGAATGAAATCCTGGTGCAGGTGGTTTGCCTACACTTATGTGACTTGATACCTCAGACTCAGAGGAAATACTACCGTGGCGCTGCTACCACATGAAGCAACAACGTACTGCACCAACGCTTCTGAAATAGTGCTGACCTTGCTTAAAACTGTCCGTGCAGATACAGTCTTTACTGAGATCAACACGAGTCTCTCATGACTAGAAGATTTAAAAATAAGAAACCCACATAAATCTACCGGATTAAAAACTTTCTTCATGTAACAGCTCCGTGGATCTACAAAGGCTTTAAATTGCAAAATAATGTTTGACCTTCTACCATGGATAGAGCTACCACTGAAAGAGCCACTTTAGAAAAAGGATAAAGAGATAAATACATAAAAATAACTTCTTTCAATGAAAACTTAATTTTTTAAAGTGTTTTACATGAATAAGAAATTAATTAGTCTTACCAGTAGTTTATCAAACAGCTTCTTCAAATTTGATTCAAGCTTTTCCATATCGCCACAAAATGAGCTCATTTCAGCAAGAAGCTTTAAAACCTATATGTAAGAATAGCAGGGTTTTTGTTTGCTAACTGAAAAGTACACAGGCTTAACTTTCAACCTAAAATCAATTACCACATCACTATGGCTGGCACAGTAGAGGTCAGCTATTACAATTAAACCCCTCCCAAACATCAGGAAGGAATACAACGAAGAACATGCCTAATCTGTTTTTCATGTCCTCAAACAAAAACACAGGTTTGTGTGTCTAATCCCAACAAGCATTAGTCAACAAGTAAACAAAACTTCATCTCCCACATCTGCAGCACAGCTCACCTTCAAAGTGAGAGCCACAGAGATCTAACTGAAGCTGTAGCACTGATTAATGTAAGCAAAATTACAGACATTAAGCCACTCCCTTAGGAAATTAAATTAGCACAAGCTGTGCAACCATCATTTTGGTAAATGCTATGTGCTTAAAAAAAATTGATAGTAATATAAAAATGATTACACCGATCTACTTATTCTACCTTGCCTCAAAAGCTCAGGACAAATGACACATGCTTTAAAAGGCAATGCTCAGTCATGCCTCAATAGCGCAAACTTTTTTCCTAGTAGTGTAGCTGCTTTTCCTACAAGCCAAGAAATGAAAACTATTTAAGAAAGGAGTTTTCAATTTTAAAAATAGATGTGTTCATCTAACATGCCTATTTTTTATTATTTATTACTCCTGAAAGACATTTTAGCTTTGGCTTACCTCTAACTGGATATCAAGACCCTCCACTGGAGTAGTCAAAGAACTGAGGTTTGGCAGAACATGCTCACAGAAGTAAGTAACAAATTTTGTGGAATGAACATTTTTCTGAAAAAAACCCCAAACAAACCATTGCACATTATTCACACTACTCAGAGTTTGAAGGAGCTAAATGTTTTTCACCCATCTCTCCACCACCCTTATAAATGCCTCCCACACAGCTATACTTTAAAGCTTTATTAAACTTCCCTCTAACTCCTAAAACACAGACCCCCTTGCACACAGCTGAAACTCAAAGGCTGTCTGCAACAGCAGCTGAAAAGATTGCTTGCAACCCAAGAATAGGCTTTTAAGTGCTGCAATAGCCTGGCACTAGACTTGAAATAATCAAACTCATACAACCTAATGTGAGAATCTTGTCATAATTCAGTATAACATCCTGAATTTGAAAAGGGAAGAGAGTAACACAAAAATATCTTTGTATCTGGAGGCTTTAAGGATGTTTTCTAGCATTTGAATACAGCAGAAGTTGAACGTGGAGAAGAACTGATATGCGGTCATTCTAACATAATCGTTCAGAACACCAAAGACAAGTCACAGTCATTAACTTTCCACAATACTCCTCATGTAAAGCAAACAAATACATACTGAGAAGAGTGGCACTGCCTGCCGAGTACACTGTAGAAGTCTATCCACACAATCTGGATCAGATGGATTGAATGTTTGTTCCAGGTCAGCTTGTTCGGCTACCAGCTCCACTAGCTGTTGCCTCCCACTTACTGTCTGTAAGCTTTTTAATCCAGATAATATTTTCATGAACAGAACGAATTCCTCGCCTGTCACATCTTCCAGAACCTTAGCAGAAAAACAGAAAACATAGTTCTATAGTGGTAATTTGCAAAACTGCAAGTCAAATCAACAAGGTGATCAGTGTCTAGAGCCCATGACCTGTGAGAACCTAAAGCAACTGGGCTTTTCCAGTCTAAAATGAGAGAGCTGTATGTGGGCGTGGCAAAATAACATTAAACTTCCGATACTTCAGAGCAAGTCACCAAGCGCAGGAGTCAGGTTCTTTGCTGAGGTGGACACGGTGAGAATGAGACAATAATACAAAACTAAAATGGGAAGTTCCAACTGGATAAAGGGAGAAAAATAAATTCTCTTGAGGACAATTAAACATTGAAGCTGGTTGCCCAGAGAGTACAGGAACTTTCCTTCCTTAGAGATTTTCAAAACCCAACTGGAAAAAGCACCTGGAAGTCTGATCTGAATTCAGCTGAGCATGATTCACTGAGCTGATTAGTCTCCTAAAGACCCTTTCCAACATGAATGATTCTGTGATTCTAATAAAAGTTGCTCTTACAAAGTGAGAAGAGCCTAGCATGACTTTAACATTCCCACAAAAAATTGTTGCAAACTTTGGACTGTAACAGAATAGGGTAAGTACAAGATCACATTTTTACAATGCTCAGCTCTACATATGATTTAAACAAACTTCAAAGCAACACCAGTGATAAGGGATGGTTTCACAATATTTAAATTTGTACTGAAATAAGACAGTCACCTTCTTTGATTCAGTCAATATGAACTCTTCCACCTCCTTTGTCATCACCTCCTCAGGCAAGGTTTTCAGTTTTGTAGAGAGGAACTTAATGGCTCTCTCTCTCACAATATCCTCTCCCTGAAGAATTTGACTGAATAAGCCTCCCAAAGTTCCTGAATGGAAAATAAATCAGGTAATGCAAATTATTTTAAAAGTTATGAGCTGAACATTCTATGCAGAAGAGAGAACTTCCCTCCTCTAAGACTCCATGACATGTTTTAAAATAACTGCTATACTAACTTTTAAGAAAAAACACAATTTTCCTGTATCTTGACAGAATCCTCACTCTTTTATTGGTCTGTACAATTCAGATCCATGATTATTAAATTCAGTATCGTTTGCAAAACCAAACAGTTAAGTGTGTATGTTAGTTTTGTAACATATTGCATTGTAGTAAGATAAAAAATTGAGTCCTGTTCTTGCCCTACTAGATACTGGGAAGTATTAATAAAAGACATATACAGAAAGATGTGTCCTTTACCTTTAGCATCCATCTTAAATATACTGAGCAAAGCATTGTTCACCAAATTGAATTCTGCAGAATCATCTGGAGAGAGAAAAAAATCTGATATGCATATACTTGAAATGAAAAGGTAAGAGCAGAAAGATAGATTGCTTACACAATAAGTATTCTGTCCTCAGCATTTAGTGATAAACAACATAACCTGTATTTTGAACAGCTGCTAGACTGAGGAAGTTGAAAGCCACAATTATGAAAGATGGAAGCAAAACACAAAGCTATTTGCCATTTTAGCCTCCCTGCCAAAACTTTAACACTATAAATTTAATAGGACTGAAAACCTAAAGTGAAGTTACTAATCAATACACTGAGTTATTTTAAGGAACAATTGTATTAACAAGCTGACCTTCACTAAATTGACATCAAATATAGTAATTTCTTTTTTAACGCTTAATCTACAGTATTTCTAGGTGGTTGAAACAATTTTCCTCTTGAACTAAATGGAGAAATGCTTAAGTCTCAAAAAACCCAAACCAACCCAAAATTTATTTTCTGAGAACCCCAGAGACTTAACCAGGCATTTTTAATAGAAGTTCAAACATCTAATATTTAGCACTCTATAATTTACTGAGATTAAAAGTGTATTAAAATCTGAATTTATTTTGTACTCCAGAAATATTTATTTTGCACCAAAAACGCACTGTATGAAAGAAAATGCCTTCAGGATTTTTCCAAGTTCCAGAACCTGGATTAGAAATCCAATAACTCTTTTTTCAGAAGGCAATTTGCTGCAGTCCATAACTGTAAGATTCCCCCCGTGCCTCATCTTTTTCTACAGATGCTTTCAGAGAGCTTGAAAAACAAAAATTGTTTTACTTAAAACAAAGACTTTGAGTTTAGATTAGGATGATTACTGGCCTTTCAACAGAAGCAGCAGCCTAACTGCACAGCAATTAGTGGGAGAAAAAGAACAGAAGAAGGACATGAATGACACCGGGATAAATTATGAATCAATGTTTTACAGAACCAAAATGGTATATATTTTTAGGTGTGCCACAAGGAGATCAGCCAGTCTCCTACCTGACTGTAGAAGCTGGGTCAGTATGTCTGCAACTCGAGGAAGATTATCTCCAGTGGCAAACTGAGGCAATTCCTTGATTGCTTGTCGCCGGATCTGCCAAAATTGTCAGTATGGTAGAAATACAAAAATTTTAAAATGTCAGTAATTACATAAAAAACCCCAAACAACTATTTTGACATATTTATGAAGAAAGTCATATATTAGACGTAAGCAGCTCTGGAGAAAAATTAAATTCAAACAGTACCTCTGTTCACAAAATTATTCATCTGATCAACAAAATAAAACATTGAATGTGTGTTATTTTAGAGTTTTATTTGCTAACAGGAAGGATAGTTCCACAGTTGTGCATACGGCATGAATGAACTCTAAGGTTCACAGTTTCCAGCAGTGACAAAAATCCTTGAATGATCTGTCCAAATTGTTTAAGACCAGATAAACAAAGATCTTCAAACATACAGCTTCTATCATTATCACAGAAGCAGCACGAAGCATCTCAAACTTCTGCAAGAATAATACAGTCAGAATCACAGCCCCCTGGTTCTCAGGTGCAAACAAGATTTTCTTGCCTCCCAGCAGGATTTATCAGAACCAATTACCACTTAGTGCTTTTTGATAGGGAAACATGTAAATGCTATTCACATGAACTGCAGGTTTCTTTCTACAGAGCTGTTCCTTTGATCAATGACGGGAACAAAAAAGGCAAATGAAAACTGATGCATCTTTCTAAACTGTTACACAATGAATTCTTTAACTGCAGGAATACAACTATGTTTAGTTGTCAAAAGACAAACCCTTCTCTCCCTTAAAAGACACAGCCCGATAAAAAAAGAATAGCAAAATATAAATTCAATGTATCAACTTGCTACAAGTTTCTTATTCTTACAGAAACATCTTCATCCTCGCAGAGGTCCAACTGGGCATTGATAGCTGAGTCAGCCAGCTCAGGAAAATGCTTGAAGAACTTAGGAATAAACTGGGCTGCAAGTCTCTTCTCCTTGGCACCTCCTTTCACACCGTCCAAGATTACTTGGTATGCATCCTTATGCTGAAAGAGGAGAACCAGAATATTTAAATGAAAAAATCTTAGGTTATTCTCAAGACAACAAAAGACTTTTTCTCTCCCAATCTCTTCAACTATTTAAGTGAACTACATTCCACAGGCGTCTTACAATAGATTTTTCTCTCAGACTGACATAACTGTGCCAATTTCATAAAATTTGCCTCTGTTGCCTGGCTTTTGCTGTTATTCCGCTGCCTGTCTGTTAAAGTGCTCACCGTTCCAACTGCTGGCCTTAAGGCTGACAGCTCTTACACACCACCTGTGATTAGATTATGCAAGAAATTATAAGATCAGTCACTCAACTTGAGGAAGTTTTCAAGGACTTTATGCCTTTTGTCTCTTAAGTAGAAGTTACCTTTCCCAACAATTGTGCCACTGCAATGGGTCATGAACGACTGTTAATGAACGACTGCTAATCCGAGATATTACAGCATCTTTGACATCTATTCATGAAAAATAACCCATGAAAAAACTGGTTGCCTTTCAGCTGATCCACATCCCCATCCAATTTACTCTGTAGCTGTGCCAACACAGCGCACTCAACAGCAAAGACAGGAATGAGCCAGCACAGACTAGCAATGAAACACATGTCATTACAGACACAGGTTCTCAGACTGCACATTAAGCACATTATTTTTGTGGAACATATTACTTAAAACTTGGGACATATGAAAAAGCATTTGTACAGCAATGAAACAGAGTAGCCTGTGTTCCATGAATTTGTATTCCTGCATGCTAACTCCTCCTACGATTTAGGCAAAATACAGTTCAGGCAGGAGTTTTACCCTGTACCTGGCAGCATGGAATGCTCAAGAAAAACCACAGGCAACTACAGAAGCAGCATGATCCTTCAGTTTTGCACGTTTCCTCCCAGTCTGTAACACAGGAACGTCCTAAGCTGAAGAGTGTCCAGACTTTCCTTTTTAGTAACTGTCACTTGTCCTATCATCCATTAACTTCTCTAGGTTAGTTCCTCTATCAATTCATACCCTATAATGCCCTGTGAGAAGTTTCACAATGTGTTATTGAGAAATGTTCATCTTCCTCTTTATTTTAAGACTGCTTCCTAATAGTTTTTCTCAACTTTGCACCTTCATTCCACCCATAAAGTGGACTTCTCATACCTTAGCCCCTTTCTCAACTGAAACACTCTTACAAGCTCAATACTTCCAGTCTTTTAAACAACTCCTCTTAATACTTCTGCTGGTCCCCATGCTCACATTCAAGATTTCTTTTTTTTCACAGGGTAACTGTGACTCTTTGTAGTGAGATTTCATGTTAATAAGGTTGCTGAAGAGATAATAAAGCAGTAAGTGGGATAAAACCGATGAACAATTACTCATGGCTTCACAGAATGCAAAAATTGGAGATATTAGATTATAGAATGGTAAGTTCAAAGGAGGTAACTCCTTCACAAAGGTTAATGAAGTAATGGAACATTTTACCACAGGACATTTATATGCCAGAAATATAATCAAACAAAGCATCAGAAAAGTTCACTGAAGAACAATCTAGCAAGCTACACTCATTACAGAGATGCTGTCTCTGGCTCTGGAAGCCCTCAAGCTGGAGAGGGGCAAAGCTGGGAGAGTGCTTTAGGGATCATCATTCTGTACTTGCTCTCGGAGGTTCTTACACATCTGCTCCCCTGTGAAAGGCGGCATTTCTTAACAATGCTGGAGTTTGTCTGCTTCTTATGGCCACTCCTACCTCACCAAAGCTACTCACAATAGCCAAAATGATGATGGACCACGTACTTGTAAAACAGCATAGTTAAGAGCACCTTTTACTCTGCATCTGTCCTTGCAGTTCCCAACATTTTATTTGCACTTTGGTTTTGGTTCTGGGGTTATGTTTTTGTTGGTTCACTAGGGCAAGGTGAACGTAGTTCACTTATAAGTCAACTACATAAGCAAGGTGAACGTAGTTCAATTAAAATGAAATTAATTCATTAAAATGAATTAAAACTTCACCCTACCCCAACTAACCACCATATATGATTTGTTCTTTTGAAGAACTTTCCAAGTGACTTTGCATAGTAGCATCTAGTTTAAAATCCATGGCTAGATATGTGTAAGGCTACTTTCCTACCTATGGACATTATGACAAAAAAAAACACACAAGGAAAAAAGGTACCTGCTGCTTTTTTAGGCAGACATGTAGTAATATAAGGGCCTAATGCAACTCCAAAACTAGTTTTAACTAATAATAGTATTTTATACCGGTAATATACAAAGTCATCCTCTTTTTTTGAATAATTCAGTAACTATATAAACAATTGACAGGTCTTGCCAGAATTTTACAAAAAAAAATAAATCTGCAGTCGTGAGGGTCGATCTTTCTTTCTTGCCTTAAGGAAGAAAAAAAAAAAAAGAGCTCCAGGCAGTTATCGAACCATAACAGACTTCACATCAGATTCCACAACAAGCCTCTTAGCAAGACAGGCTGCCAGAGGCTCTCCGGATCTGCACGTGCACTGGATCAGATCTGCACAGCTGCCGCTCTCTTCTTTTAAAGACCTAACTTCGGCCAAGCGAAACTCCCCGCCTGACTAGCTAAGAACTAGTTAATATCCGCGACGCCACATTTAAAAGAAGAGCCGCCGACAGGACGTGGGTGCTGCAGAAGCGCCGGGAGCTGGCGCCGTCCTTGCGGATCGGCAGGCGCGATGCTCAGCTCCACCCGTCCCGCGCCGCCGCGGGTCGTGAGCAGACCCACCCCGCGCACAGCCCCGCAGGTCTGCCGGCCGTGCGGGGGTCTCGCAGCC